>JANIJG010023276.1:0-81198 GCA_024611175.1 Megaceryle torquata
GGAGCAACGGGCTCTACAAACAAGGCGCAGCTATGGCTTAAATGCCTCAAAACTCACGGCATCTTTAGGTGCTTTGCTTAACAGCGGCGGCGTCCGGGGGCGTGAGGCCAGCACTCTCGGGCGATCCTCGGGCGTGTAAAGCCGGCCCCTCCTTCCCGCTACTAGTTCCTGATCCCTGCGCGGTAACGGGGAAGGCGGATCGTTAGCTCTGGACCCCGCCCCTGCCCTCTGCCGTCCCCGCTGAAACCCTCACGAAAAAGCGGAGCTGGGGTCGGAGCTCTCTCCTTCAGCATACCCCGGGGCACGCGGTCGCTGCTGTTAACGGCTGCGGCGCGAGCCGCCGCTGGGGTCTCCCCAGGGCGCAGTACCCCGCGGGTGCTCTGCAGGGGGCCGCGCGCCGTTGCTGAGGAACGCTTCCGCCTGCTGGCCACTGCCTCCAATGGGCGAGCGGCGGGGGCGGGCCCGACGGGTTGCTCTGGAGACGGGGTTGGTTTCGCGGCGGTGGTGGACGCGCTGTCGGCGCTGCGAGTGGGCAGGTGAGGGCTGGTGGTCGTCGCCACCGGGGAGCGGTCTTCGCCATCAGCGGCAGGGCAGGAGGTATGTGGTACGCGGTACGACCTGTGTCGTCCCGCCGTGTGGCGGAAGGAACGGCCCGGTTCGGCTCGGGTGCTTGAGCCCGGTTCGGGCCCAGGTGTCCCATGGTCGGCGGTTCTGTGGGGCTCGGCCAGGCCCTGCGGTTGCCTGCGGAGTGCTGATGGGGCGGACTTGGGGGAGTTTGCAGGGCTTTGGGTGGTTGTCTGAGGTATTCAGGAGCGGGCTGGCGGTATTGTTTTTTTACGTTGGTCTGGGGACTTCTCCACAGTATCGCTGCACAAATATGTATGTGTGGGAACATAAACTTGAGTAAAGGCGGAGGCAGCGATCTTTAGAAGAAGCAAACTGAGTGGAAAATCTGCCCTCCGTAGGGAGGGAGAGCTTTGGGCTTATTTATACTTCAGATGCTTCTCCCAGCTGGGACAAGTGTGGGAGGGGGACGTGAAAACAAGTTTAGAGAATTAAAAAAATTTATTCGAGTACAAAAGCAAACTACAGGTTAAGCAAACAATGCTTATGAAAACCAATTCTAGACAGCAGACTCTGCAGATGAAAAAATAAGTGAAGTACGTTGGGTTTTTGTTTGGTTTGGTTTGGTTTTTTTTTTCTGTTAAATAAGTTCTTCTGATATAAGAAGTGTTGCTTTTGAATTAGCCATGTGACAGTTTGCAAAACTGTTTTGAAAATAGCAGGCGTGAAATCAAAGTCTGAGAGAGATCTTTATTTTTAATGCTGTAGTAAAGATCATAATCCTGGATTTTAAAATCAGTAAAGACCATATCATTCATAGTTTCATAATAATTGGCTTAACCACTGCATGATATAGAACATAAATACTTGGAAATTTCCTTTTTGAGTCCCAGAACTTGTTCTTTCAAGAATATCTCTCTGATGCTCATGCACTCAGTCTTTCAAAAGCATCATAGGCTAGAAAGTCCATTGTGTTTGTAACTAACAACAGAGTTTTAAATCTCTTCTGTGTTGGGAGTGTAGAGCTTTCTGGGTTTATGCATCATTTTAATATTTTGTTATGACATTAGCCATTTTCCTGCTATTCATAAGAGAATTTAAAAGCAAAAATTCTGATAACATATAAACAAGTAGATGTTTTTCAAATTTTAGCAGTGTTGTTTTGCTGAAGTTATTAATGGTAAGGCATATCTCCCGTAGTTTTAAATTCAGGTTGCTAACCTTTGCACTTCCTAATTTTTTCTAGTCCCGAAATAGGGGAAATTCACTTAGGTTGTGCCATTTCTTTCCTGATTGAAGGCACAACTGCGTAGGTTACTGATATATTTTAAGGGTTTTGTTAGAGAACAAATGACTTGTACAAAACAGTCAAGCTGACTTTCTTTTACCCTTACTTTATGTTTTGCATATCAGAACTGTTCAAAAGCTTCTGTTAAGACTGTAGTGATCTTTGGCTAATTGTAAATGATATGGAGAGATGATCTAAAGAACTTATAAATGTAATGTGGAGTATGAATGGAGTAATACAGATAACGCAAAAATTGTAAAATGTCATGGGAGCATTGTTTTACTGACTGATTTTTTGGTTATCTTATTAATTGTTCTCTCAGACAAGGTATCTACTGTCTTCTTCCATCTCTGTTTTAACAGAAGTGTTATTCTCTGTGTTCTGTTACACCAAATCTTGGACTTACTGAATAGCTTTGGGTATTTAAAGGACCTATAACACAAAGATAAACTTGTAATTTGGTCATCTGCTATGAGAAACGCTTCCATATAGCAAGAGCAACATAAGAAGGTCCTCACTGAGTTGACTAAAGGTCCATTTAACTTAATGGGTCAGAATTTTTTTAACTAACAGTGGTAATCGCAGATGATAACTTAGGGAAAGCAGTATTTCTTTTTCCTGAAGTTTCGGAGTCAGAGCTGTTGTGGACCATAAGAGTTACTTCAGCAAGTCCTGGTGAAGATATCATGTAACTCATAGATCTTTTTATATAAGGCGAAAGGTCAGCAGCACAAGAAGAGACTTAAATATCAATATAATATTTGAATTATAGCAACTGGCTAGGAGAAGTGAGAATTTATGTGCAGGGTATAAGCAATTCAGTGACATAGTGTTGTTCAGGCTAGCATTTATTTGTGGTAGCAGCTGACCTATATTCTGGGCATTGGAGCAGGATGGAAGCTTCATAAAGTGTTCTTTTCCCTGTTTAAGTTTGATAATAAGTATTCCTTGGCTGAATCCATGGGGGACATTTATTCTTTATCTTGTTCTAGCACAGGCTGAAGAATTTGGGTTTGCCATGGTTTGTGGGATTTACTAAGATTAACAGTAAAGACTTGTACAGGTTTGCTGACTTTATTTATGTGGTTAACAATGTTGATACCAGGTCTCAAAGCAGTCTCAAGTGTGGAACTCATCTCTTCCAGTTCTTTCTGTCATTTGGTGGTGGTGTCATTTATGGTGATGACATTGACTGCCACTGTCATCTCTGCTGAGGCTTCTCCTTAGATTTTTCATTTGGCCTACTTTATTCAGTTTTATGTGTGAAGCTGTGTGTAAGCAGACAAGTTGATAAGTAGTAATTTTGAAAGGACTTAGCAGTGATGAATTTTTCTGTTCAGTGTCCAGTGTCTTATTTAATGATGGAAACAGTTGTTGGAGTGGAAAAGTATTAATGTAATTTTTTTTTTTCCTTGGGCTGTATATTGTAAGTCTTATATTGGTGAAGTTAATACTGCCACTTCCCTACTTCGTGAAGCTTTTTTCTTAATGCTTCTACTAACTGTACATTTAGTTCAGGTACAAGAACGTTATCTACTTTCCAGGCTGTGTGGCTAATCTGAATCCAGCTTCTTTGACTGTAGGGTATCTTGATTTAAATAACACTTCTATGTCTTTGGTAATTACCTCCTCCTTCCATCATTTTTAAAAACATATTTAAAATGTTAAAATCTATCTTGAATATGTTAACCAAACATAGTGTATGAGTGCCTGGTATAATGGTGTTAATCTTGAGTTTCACAGCTAGAGAGAATAATTTCTTTGTTTTCATTAATATTTTCTTTCTTACTTTCAAGTTATGTTCTCTGTGTGTTTCTTTATTCTTCAGATGATGATTGATTTTTTTTTTTCCTGCTAAGGAAGGTTCTTGGTACATTGAGTTAAATGCACTGAGGAAGGGTTTTTGTTATTTCTTCTGCCATAGAAATGTACTTAATTATAAGTTAAAAACAAGTGCTATTATCTTAACATCAAAATAGAGTTTAAAAATTATTTTTAAAATACTTAATTTAAAATGTGTTCATTATCATTCCAACAGGGATTTGCACTTTATAATCTAAATTTACTATAATACAACAACTTTCTGAAGAATGTGTTAGAATGACTTAGCTAGACATAGATAAAACATAGGGGTGTGATACAGAAATACTTGTGTAACTTTTTTTTTTTTTTTTTTTTGGTCATATTAACTGTTTCCTGACAGACTGAATGATCTTTTTTTCTTTTTGGGGGTACTTCAGCTTTCAGTACATTCAAATTTTTTAAGTATAGTGATTATGAAACTGAGACAAGCATTTCAGTAGTTTTATGGATCAAGTTATAGTAGTTCTCCATACATTCTCTTTATTTCACATACATGCTGTTTGCCTGCTTTCTGTTTTTTGACCAAGGAATTTGAAAATTGAAGTTAGTTAACTTTCTCTTAAATGTTCTATGTATTCTTCACAGAATTTGAATGGAAGCATCTGGTAAGCCAGAATAACAGTGGTTCTGTATATACAAACATAATTATTTATATTTTTTTCTTAAGCTGATGTTGATTTTTTTCTTAAAAAGAAAAACAATTCTGTTCCATTGAATTTATTTTTCAAGATCCAGTTATGGAACATCCTCAGGAAGATATGTGATCAAGTCCAATCCACTACTATTGTTGGCAGCTAGAGCCTAATCTACATAAACTGATAAAGCTCAATCTTAAAAATAGCTGGTTTTGTCCTTGTGAGCTTGTGGGAAGGTTGTTGTAAAGTCTTATCCCTGTGCAGATCTGATGATGATACACATCTGTTACAGCTTATTCTAATCAGGTGACCTGGCTGTCCTATATGTCATCTTGTCCTGAGAAATTTGTAGAGCATGTTCAAAAAGAGCAAACAAGGGGAAAAATTAAAAGGACAATCATTTAGAGCCCTGCTTATGTTTGTGCTATTGGGATGAGTAGGGGAAATCTTAATTCTTAACTGACGTCATATGACACAGGAACACTGCAACATAGGTTTGCTGTGTCATTAGCATGTGATTGCTTATTGCACAGCTTTTCTGTAAACATTAGAATTTATTTTAGGATACTTAGGCTCATTAGATGCTCCATATTCTCAGTGTACAGGTTCTTAAAGCACTAATTTATAAATAAAACCTGAGGCTTTTTAATGGACTTATTTACTATAGATATTGATGTAATGGATTTACATAGTGCCATATGAATTTTGAATGTAATGAATTTTCATACTCTGGTAATTTAAGGATTTTTTTAAGTATTTTGTTCTTATTTTGTGTGTGTGTGTGTGTGTGTGTGTATCTTGTATGAAGACATTGATTCCTATGATGAATTTTGTGGCTTCAGACATCACTTCCACTTTATCCTTCTGACTTGTTTAAGTAATAGTGCTATGAACAGCTGCTTCCCACTGCTGAGTGTTATACTGTGAGAAGGTAAAATTTGCCTTAGGCATTCAGAGGCTCTTTCTAGATCAGAATGCCAGTGCAGTGACTTCTTGTGAGCTTACAAGACTATCTGCCCCAATGATGATGTGACAACAAGAGTGCTGCTCCCTGCATCTTCT
Source organism: Megaceryle torquata (assembly GCA_024611175.1). Classification (NCBI taxonomy): domain Eukaryota; kingdom Metazoa; phylum Chordata; class Aves; order Coraciiformes; family Cerylidae; genus Megaceryle; species Megaceryle torquata. Next base: position 5,413 of record JANIJG010023276.1, read on the forward strand.
GTTCTACCAATGTACAGGCTCTAATTGGCCTGACCAGCCCTTAAGTCTTGCTCTGTAATCTCAACCTTTACCCTCTTTCTTCCTCATGCCAGGGGTTTATTTGTCTTACGTTCAAGGCAAGCTCTGGTGCAGTGCAGCTGTGTTACCTTGGGTCAGTCTGTATGAAAACAGTGAAGTCAGGAGAAAGTGCTATGAGAAACCTTTGTCGGGGGCCTCCATTGCATGCACCTTCTCTCCCTTGGCTCTAGAGCTGCAATGAAGCTCAGGTTCTTGCCTTGGTCTTTGCCTGGACTATACCACAGCCACCCTGTGCCTGGACTTAATGCCTTGCTGCTTTTGACCTTGCCTTCCCGAATTCCTGTCTTGCTCTTGGATTTACTTCGGCACTGTGAACTTGTTTGGAGATCCCTGAGCTATCAGCTGAACCTTGTTGCCATCACTGAACCTGTTCTGCTGCTCTTGAGTACTGAGGGACTGGGCCCCTCACCAGCGAGGTCGTCCCCCACCCCATCTGCCTTGCAGTCACCTTTGGCTCTTGGCTTCCATACTTTGCAAAGTAGCCTATTTGTGCTGTTCCTTGTTGGTCTTGCCATGGCAAGATAAAAGCCCTACTCCTAATGGAAAGTAAGGACTGCACAATGAGGTGAAGGGGAGAGAACAGAGTGCATGATCCTGTATTGTCCATCAGACTCTATGGAGTTGTAGAAATTGGCCTTCTCCTGAGCTCTTCCTGAGACACAACCTCAGTCTCACGGTGGTACTTGGTGAGGTCTGTGGACTGCCTGCACAATGCATTTAAATATATGCTAATATGACCATGGATGCAGGAGATGCTAAGCATTGTGAAATGACCCAGAACAGCATTAAATCTAGAATGCTATTTTTGTATGCTTTTAGTTAGATTATTTTGTGCATCTCACGTTCCTTTTAAAATGCGTATGGCAATGTACAAAAGCTGAAATGCTGAGCCTGGCAAGTTATATTGACCTGCTCTGAAATATATTCTTATATGTATTTTGCTAGTCTTATGTTACAGCATTGAGAGCTATTGCAATTTCTGCCTCAAATGATGAGAAGTTAATGATTGTGAGTGCTAAATAGTAACAGGCCTTTTTCATTTGTTACATAGATTGATAATGTTGTATCAGACATTTACATATTAGTTGTTACATATTCATAACTACTTGTAATTTCTAAACTTTACCACAATTGTTCACTCTAGGACTTAAGTCCTGACTCTGAAAAGTGTAAAATGATTTGTATCACTTGCTGAGATAAGAGTATCTAGTTCCAAAGAGAAGACTCTGAAATGTCTTCAGAATACGCAGTAGGCTTGATCAGAGAGTCATAGAATATCTAAAGTTGGAAGGGAGCCATAAAGGTTGAGTCCAACTCCCTTCTCTTCACAGGACTACCTAAAACTGAACCATATGGCTTGGTGATGGGATCACTTCCCTGGGGAGCCTGTTCTAGTGACTCTATCTCCATCCTCTTGGAGAAGTTTTTCATAATGTCCAAATGCAGCTTCCCCTGACAAAGCTTCATTCCATTTCCTCATGTCAGCTCAAGAGTTAAACAGTTGTTTCTGCATGAAGTGAATAGGATATGGTTTATCTTTTTATTCCCTCTGGAATAATGCAAATACATTTATTGGGCCATCTCTTTTAAGGCTGTGTATACCTTAAAGATGTCTCCTTTGCTTAGATCTCTTAAAATTCCTAATTAACATTCTATCCTTGAACAAAATTTCAGTTTTTTTACTTTGGCATAGTAGTACATTTTGTTGTTCTTAAGATAGAAAACAAAGAACATTTAAGTAGATGTACCAATTAGACTTTAGGTTAAGTGCATACTAAGTTATTTATAAACATTTAATAAGATTAGCCTTAATTACAAAAAATTAAGGGATGGGATACTTCGAGATTTTTCATACTTCCATTGTAATATTTAGTACATGGAGTTTCATTCATCCTCCACTGGACTATTATTATGCCTATAATAGAATATTTTTTCCAGCAGTTGGAGATGAATGATGGAATAGGTAAATAAATACAATGGACTCATGATGCATTTGCAGCTGCTAGTCTTTCTTGTCTTTATTTTTCAAGTATAACTGAGCAGAAAGTTTTTTACTTTATTTATGGGTAATTGTAACAGATCATTTTTTAGCCATTTAAATTCCCCTCAGCTATCCTGTGAAGATTTTGTGTTTGTACTGTTGAACTCAAGATATCACTGGTTTATCGAAAGGATAATACTATCCCTATTCATTTAGCCCATGTTTTCCCAGTGATCCTGAAACTAAATGTGAACCATGGTGTTAGTCTCTCTTGAGAGACCTGGCATTCTAACATGAACATAATTGAGACTAGAAAATTCAGTTCACATACATTGTGGAAAAGTGATAGGTATAAAACAGGGGAAAAAAAAATTATTACTGGTGACCTTCACATAATACTTTGCTCAAAATGCTGAATGATCCTATGTGCCCTTTGAAAGAGATGGAGCAGCCTGAAAGCAAAGGCTTTCTGAAATGTACTAGTATTGATTTATTTGAAACCATTATTTTGGGGTGTAACAAGAAGTAAAAATGTGGGTATTACTTGTTTATCAAATTGTAAAATATTTTGTTCATAGGAATGGTATATCAGTAAAACTTTTATCATTTAGTCATAGACCATGGGTAGGTCAGGTATTTCTTCAGCTTCATGAATTAAGGTGTCCGAATTAATCCTGTATTACCCATATATTTTACGACCATGCAATTCTGTGCACTTTGCAGTGTTTATATTTAAGTTGAAATCTCAAAGGGCAAGTAATATGAACAATTTCAGCAGTATGGTGGGAAGTTCCACTGTATGTTCTTGTGTATGTATGTATTTATCCTGAGGGCTGTATAACCATAAAAATATCTGCTGATCTGGGAATGCTACTTCACATAAATGTAGTAGGTGTCTTGATTTAATTTTTATTATTTTGTGAGTGCAGTTTGGTTGTTTTTTTCCCCTTGGATGTCATAATTTCTGAGTCAGAGGGTGGAAAGCAAAAGTACTGCTGTTTTTTTTTTCCCTGCTGCATATCTGAGAATGTAGCTTGCTTATACGATAGCTTTAATGGAAACTACTTGTGCTAGAGTAGGGCTGGAATATCACTGAATTGCTCTTTGGAAGTGGTAAGTAATGTTGACTACTGGCTCCAGGTTAGTATCTGGTGATTCTAGCTGTCCCTTTCCTACTTTGCTTTGTTTATTTCTTGACTGAACAACTGACTTCATAGTCTAGCTTTGCATTTGTTATACTTTGAATTTTGGGAAACAGTTTGTTAATCCAGTACAGAAAGGCAAAGCTTGTCTGTGTTCTTGATGTCTTAAGAAACTGGGGCTTTTTAGGTCTCCATAATGTCTGTTGAGGATTTGATAGCGGCTGCAACTGTGCAGTCAGGAAGATTTGTATAATGTCTCCTGAACAGCACAGATGATGAAGTGTGCTGCTGCAGTACTGAGTTGTGTGAGCAATACAGCTTTTGTTTCTCTTTCTGCCTCATTTTCATTGGCATAATGCACTGTGAAATCTGATGTTAAACTTGTGAGCATAGCAGAAAAGGATAACTAGCTGCAGAAGGAATAAATACAGACAGATACGTGAAACTCTCCCGAGGGAGAGAAAAGCAGCAGATGAATTATTCAAAATTAGGCTTTTTAAATTTTTGAGCCAGTGCTGGTGACTGTATCTGAGCCCTTCAGGCTCTGCTGGCTGCAAACAATGGAGATGCATAATCTTTTATTATTTTTCTCTCCTTTTAAAAAAATGTTCAACATAAGATGTTTGGCCCTTGTGCTAATTGTGGCCCCTCCTACCATGCCTGTTGAAACTGCTCCCTACGTAACCAAAACATGTCACTCCCTATGATTCTGAAGGTATTTTACATTTCAATACAAGCCTTTGTGCACTGAACCGTATTACTTACAGACAGTACATCTGAAAAAAAAAAGAAAAAAAGAAAAATCTTAGGGGACAAATAAGAATCACTCAAACAGCACCTCATTTTCAGAGCTTAGAAGCACTGTAGAATCAACCTTTGAAGCATTAACCTGCTTTAATTTAAAATACTGGAATATATAACCTAGTAATTGTTTTAGTGTTGATTTTTGGGTTTCAGTTCAGCATCCAGTACAACTAGCATTTAAATTGCTGCTGAATTATTTCAGATTATATATTCATGAACGTAAATCTTAATATCATAGAATCATATCACAGAGTTCAGATCTGATCTTTGGGTAGCTTATTGTTGTGTCGAGTACATTTTAGCACAGGACTCATTGTACTTACATGTGGTCGGATCCTCTATTTTTTATTTCAACTGTGCCTTCTGTCATGGCTTGGATGACTTATATTTCTCACTGGTTTGATGAAGATGATTGGTATGAAGGACAACAAAGAGTAAGAATTGTTTAATATTTTCTCTTTTACTTCCTCTGTATTTTTAATCTTTAAGCTGCTGTTTATTATATGACTAGTACCAAAAGTAATATTCCCACAGTGGTACTAAGAAGAGATTTTTAGAAGTTTTAATGAGGTCTTGAATCATAGATAAGCACATCTAAAATTATTTTTTTTCAGAAATAATGTTGCTATCTGGATAAAAGATATTGTAAGTTTGGTGGCCAGCTACTTGCATTTTTTAGGTTATGTAATTTAATGAGTAGTGATTCTTTTAATATGTAATAAGATAGAGATCAAACATTAATTTTATTGCATTAGGAGGAATTATTTATTATACTGTGAATGGAGTAAACTAAAATAATTATAATCAGTAATTTAGTATCTCAAATATTTTTGGTTTATGCAATTCACCTAGGGTTATTTCCAAGTTGTACCTTGGATAACTGCATATTTTTATTAATATTTTTCCAAGGAGGTGTTGTCGTTACTATAGTAACGTTAGCAGGGTATCTTGGATTTTTTTAATGTTTATTAACTGCATACCTTGGGCAAGCTTGCTCTGCTGCTGCTTTTGTAGATGTCTGATGGGAAGTGAATATAAATCACATTTCTTTCACTGTTATCCAGCTCCTTTATGTAACCATGTATTTCTGCAATCTCTGTTTCTCATTTTGATGGTATATTCTCAGTTTATGAATTGAAATGAGGGAGTTGCTACTGAAACATAAGGGCCAGCAGCTGCTTTAATTATATTAATGTGTATTATTTGGTAATGCCAGTTACATGCTTATAAGCATTAAAAACTAGCAGATTTTAATACTTCTCCAACTCCTGATATGGATGTTTCTGCTGGAGTTATCTTTCAGTAGCTGCTCATCAGAGATTTAGGTGTGAGAGGTATCAAGAGGTAAATTTATCTGAGATCAGAAGCATCTTGACAATTTGCCAGCAGAAAAGCAGTCTTCTGGTGATTGTGGTAACTCTGGGTTGGAAGATGAGAACAAAATTCTTATAGAGAGAGGCTCTTAGGTGCTTTTTACTGAGATCAGAGATCGCTGTATTTCTTTGTATTATATACAGTGTCTGAAAACTAGATTTCTGGTACCATATGACTAACCAATAGTCTCCAGATGATGGTTTTGTTACCCCTGCTAGATATGATGTCTTGTGTTGATTAGGTATGTAGCTCAGCATTGCTGGTGATGTATAGTTAGGAACAGCAGCATTTCTCTATGCTCAGTTTCAAACCCTAGTGTTGTTCTTAGATTATCTTGTTAAATTTACACAATAAATGATATTCTAGGTAAACTGTACAAGTACTGTTGTCAAGACAGTTCAAAAACACTGGTTTGTAGGACTTATCCCAAGTTATGCTTTTTAAAGTTAAATTGTTGGCCTTAGGTTTACTAAGCAGGATATTGATCTTGGATTAATATATTTGGTTTTAATTTCAAATAAGTGTGTGTTTGTGTAAAATGCAATCACAGGCTGTGATTTCAAATCCAAACTTTTTCCAAACTTCAGTGAGAGGGTCACAACTTCTTCCCTTGTGAAGCTAGAGATATTGTGATTACATCAATTCTGGTAGTAATTTGGCTCTGAGTTTATTGCAAAGGTTTAAAATGTCTGTGAACACTAGTAGAACACTTGTAATAATAGTGTTCTTTTTCTAGTCAGTGTCTGGATAACTGAATGCACTCATTTTGAACACTTGCTATGTTATCATAACTTAGGAAATATAATCTGCAAATCCTGATTGCAAGAGCCTAGCCAAGTCTTCTGGTGTTTTTGAAGAATCTTGCTGAAATTCAAAGCCGTATCCATGGCATTGTCGTCTTGCCTCTCATTAATGTTCTGATTCTCCAGGAGCCACAGATGGTCTGTGTGCCATGAATTGTATACAAAAGTAGGGGAAAAAAAAAAAAATCTTATTTTCACAGTGGAGCATATAAACTCTGTCTATGCTTCTCAGTGGTAAACTAGCAAGTGAACTGTCACTTCAACAGTCAGTAGACAACCTAGGTTGAATTGTGCTGGAAAGTATGAAGGGCTTAACTTTTGTTTAGAGCAGCACATACATCAACCTATGTAATTAGTCTACATTATGACTATCATGAGTAATATAGTCAATCTTTGCTAATCTTTTGGCTAGAAACAGTTGCTTGAAGTGGTGTGTGTGCAGTCTCAGTAAGACTATTTAGACACATATCAGTAACTGCAGTTTGATTGTCCACATCAAGGACTGAAAATTCTTTAGCATTTGTGGTACTCCATGCAAAGTAGGGAGCTCTTCCATTTAAAGAGATTAGCTCAACTGATACTGAGATCTGGTTCTTAAGAAATTATAACTGAAATGTAACACTGCCATCTATTTCTTTGTTACTTTTTAATTTACCTGTAGATCTATTAAAATCCATGACAACTGATCTTTGACAATATATATATTGTCAAAGTTTTTATAGTGTAAGATTTCTTCTCACCTTCTGATGTGCTTAGTGTTGCATTTGAGAGTCCTGAGATTCATAAAGTAATAGTTGTAAATACAGTTAAATGTAATGGATAGGTACCATAGAATATAACTTAGAAAATGTACTAACTTCTTAAATGCTCTTTCCAGAAACATTAAAGTTTTTGGAACTTTGTTCTGTTTGGTCTTAGCAAATTTAATATGTCTGGCTTTTAAGCTGCGTGTGTACCAGAATATTTGTAATTATCCTTTCTTTCACAATTCTGAACATAATAATTGGAATTTTCTTAACATGACTATAATGTGCTTGGTGTTTTCCAGCTGCACTGTAAGAAAGTACTAATAATATAAATACTAATAAAAATACAACTGTACTAATTATCCTTATGTTCATACATGAGACTTGGTGCTATTGAGGCAGGCACAGTCAGGAAGAAGTTGATTTTTGCTATGCCTTGCAGACATGCAGAGATTTCTTGATAGGTTTGAAGACTTCTGTGTTTTTAACAAGCTAAATTCATTGTCTGTTACCTGATACTTCAAACTGGTCCCAGTGGATAAGGTAATGAGTTTGATACTCAGTGGTTTGCAGGTTGTATTTTCATCTGTAACAGATTTTCTCACAAAGAGGAGTAAATACAGCAAAATGTCTTTCAGGAGACATCACTTCTGTATCACTAAAGAAGATCTTTAATTGTTACATTATCACTGACATTGACAAAAATACTGGTACCTGGGGACAACAGTCTATGTGAAATATAACAGTTTTATATGTCAAACACACAGCAAGCTTTCCACAAAAGAAAATATAGAAACTTAATTGGAAGACAGTGACAATAGAATGAACAGAAAGAGAGGCCAGTAATACTTTACTGCATATAGCTGTTCAGAAACTGGGGTTTTATATACACAGAAGTATGTTGATTAGCATAAGGCCACTGTATATTCACTTTGTTGCATGTCATACTGCATACGCGCTCTTTTGGACAGGTCATACACCAGGTGGACCACAATCACTAACAATATATAAGCATCTGTTACTGGTTGTGCTTGATGGTTATAAATTTATGAATACTTAAAACATGCAGTCATGCCTCTTGATAATTAAAAGGTCCTAAGTGACAGATTTGAAGAACTATCATTATTCTGTAAATATTGTTTAGTACAATTAGAAATACAACAAGCAATGAAATACACTGAGTAACTGAAACGGAGGTAGAGGAGTTAGGTTAAAATTAAAATGGTGCCTGTTAAAGAGCTGCAGTTGCCAGGCTACTGACACTGCTGTTTTCTGTCTGTGGTGCAACACAATGCTCAGTCTTTTTTCCTGCATCCTTTAGCAACTGCATTATTCTGTGAACATCAAGGTTTAGTTCCTTCAGCTGACAAATAAAGTGATTTCATTCTACAACAAGAGCAAGATTTTGCATTTTTGGGAGCAGCAAGGTATTGGAATGAATATGGAAATTCTTAAGTGTTTTACAAAAAATGATACTTATGTGAAGGTAGGGATTATTAAGCATTTATCTTTAATATTGATATATAGCTGTGTCTATGTATCTTGTCCATTCAGTTGTTACTTTTAAATAATATTAACTCTGTGGTCTACAAAATAGAAGTTTAAGATTTTGTTGGGGATTTTTTGTTGTTGTTGTTTTGCTTTTCTCTATATTTAGCAGCAAGGAAGGACTTACAATGTTGCTGCTCATGCCAATTGAAAAGAAAGGTTTTGTTGTCCTCCCTCTTCCCTTCATCTCCTTGGAAACTGTGGGCATCCTTTGGTAGCTTTCCCAGTGGGGTATATATTTTTTACATGCACAATTTCTTTCAATGTATACTTAAGAGTCCAATATAATTACTTGTACATCCCTTATTTTGAAATAAAATGCTTTTTTTAAACAAAGTATGAAAAATCTCTGTTGTATAAAAATGCAACATGTGTGAAATCATACATATATTTATTCAGTCATACTGCATTTCTAGTTTTCTGCCATTTTACTCAGGCTGTTCTGAGGAATGCTGCTTTCTCCCTTGCAATGTAAGTATGCTCAACACAAATCTGTAATGTCTGGAAAGATCTTCAGGAAACTGCTTTAACGTGTGATACTTCCAAGAGAATAACACTCAGTATGTTACACAGTTGTTACAACTTCTACATACTATTGTACTGAATTTCAAAGTAAATGCTTCTTAATTACATATTTTTTGGAAAACAGCATCTGACTTGTTACAAGGAGCAGGACTCAGTAACAAGTTTAAAACAGAAAATGCTAGTACATAAAGTGCAAACTCCTTTCTGTAATGCAGCTCAGAATATTTTATATTTTTTATATACATACAAATAGGAAAAATTTATATGAAGAATCAAAGTTGAATAATGCCTCCTCAACTCAGTGAAATAATGATATATCAAAAAGCAGCATTTTTCTTTTAAATATTGATCTTATTTAGAAGATATTTTCATTTGGATATCAGACTAAGAAAAATAGTACATTATCAAAAAAATTGTTTTAAATTCAACTTGTGATTGATGCTTGTATCGGTGAATTTCTTCAAGAAACATAATGAAGTTACCTTTTGTCTTTATTGTAAATGTAGAACAAAAAGAAGATAAATGTTTTCCTCTAGTTCAAATACAGTATTTAATATGACATAACCAGTAATGCTTACAGACATACATTTAGAACTAGGCTGAAACAATTTTATAACCATTTGATGACAATGACTTTTGGGCATCTTCAATTTAGCCTGAATTCTAAACAGTGACATATGCTTTTGGAAACCATTAAAGTACCCTAAACCAGGCAGGAGTCCTGATGACATGAAAACCATATTTAAAAGCTTCTTTATTGTTAATCAGCTGCATGAAAAACATAGAAACAGTAGTGCTAGTAGTGGAACTATCTCCAACCCCAGAGTGCTGGTTTTGTGTGATTATGGTAATTGTAAAACCTGTGTTGGGGAACATTTTCTTTTTGTTCTAGATTTCCGCATTTAGGCTTGGAAACCTCCTTATTCTCAGCTGCTTAGAATAGTATTTTCTTCCAGTCTAGATTTCATGTCATCTGTAATATAGCCTTTTTCTCTCATATAAAAGCAAAATGGAAGATATACTGAATATATTAACAGATTATATATATATATAGATTACCGCAGAATCCTACAAGACAATTTGGTTGTTACTCTGAAACATTTGTAGAATTCTGTTTTAGCACCTCAAAGAGATCTTAACTTTACAATCAATTTTACCTATAACTAAACTGCAAATTAAACGAGATTTAAAATAGTATTTTCTTACAGATTAGACTTTGTCAAATTAGGAACCTCTTAGCTTCCATGTGAGAAGGAAAAAAGAGGATCTATAACAATTGAGACAAATGTGTTATTGCTATGAAATAAATACTTGTTCACTCAGTGACTAAAGAGGTGATTACTTTTAATCAGTCTTCCAGGTGCTAAACCTACAAACTATACCTATGATAATCCAGTATTGTGCAATTAATTCTATTGTACTTCACCATGGGTTTTTGAATGTGCCTTAACTGTTAGCTGACACACCTAGTGTTTTAACCATATATTTCCCTGGAATCAAGAGCAGAAACCAAGACTTACGGTTTCCAGTATTACTCTGCATTTTAGTCAATTGTTATGTAATCAACGGGGTGACTTCAATTTCAGGAAAAAGTGGTGGTTAATGGTAGTATTTTTTCATTGTGTCTGAAAAAAGTCTGTGTTATGGTTATGAATTCCCCAAATCAAAATATTTCTGAATGTATGAAATGTTTGAAACTTCAATTGCACAGAAATGACCTCTCACTAAATGGAATCTTGAGTATATTTTTTGTTACTTTGTGGTGGTGATGATGATTCTATACATAATAAAATAAAGTTTCTTCCTGTTGGACTCATGTCATTTGTCATGAGATGGATTGCAAATGAGCTGCAAGGTGATACAATTTTTAGAACTGTTCTTTCTGCAGAAGTCGGAAGAATTAAGTATTGTTGCAGAGACAGAAAAGAAGTCAGCTAAAGTACTATTCTGCAGCAGATCTATATCTTGTAACTTGTTTTTCTTCCTGTTAACTTTCTGCTTTTGTACACTCTCCTTTACCAAAATTTTCAGGTGTTTAACACGGGTGTTTAATTTTCTTTAGGCCTTTAGAACTCAGTGAAAACTTCTAAGCACTGTGACTATAGTTGGTGATAACTTTGAGACGATCCATCCCAAACATGCAATCTGATCCTGATCTTCTTGTAAAGAAGCACACAAAAATAAGTCTCTCTCAATTATTTCTTTTTTCTTTCACACTTTCCAAAATGTGAGACACTAATAATCTCATGGAGATTGCTTCTTGTATTTATTCATTGCTACTTATCTGCCAAGCAGTTACCCTGAGCACATAAGAAAAATGGAAGATAAAATAGATCATTCATCTTCATTTTCATTCCTTGTATATATGCATTAAAATAAGATCTTTTTTAAACATTTATATAATAAGCTTCATGTCAATATTGACCAGGAGATTCCCTTGGGTACTAAAAGTACATACCTGTACAAAGTTTGTTCTATATAAGCCTTAATACTGATATTGTTCAGAAAAACATTTTCCCCCTTCTTACAGTAAATATCAAGTAGGTGAAAAGTGATATTCAGACAACATGTCTCTTTTAAAGCTGTTGCACAGTAATGCGTTGCATAACCAACCCTTGCACTTAATCAACAGCTGGCCCTCAAAATATTTGATTCATTTGAAGTCTCCTTTTTTCTTTAATATCCTTTCCTTTGTGGGGCTTGAAACTGTTCACTTGGTAAATTTAACATAACTCTCCTTGTCTTCTTTGACATAAAGATCCTGTCCTCCATACTCCATGTAATAAGTTTCACATAATGCCCATCAGTCCAGTAATCTAGTCACAGTATAAACATGTCCCTAAATGAGTCATTCTGTAACATAGTTGCAGGAGTAAGTTTTTATGTCTGGACCTTACCTTAGTCCATGCTGAAGCTCTCAGGGGTATGGTGAAACTCAGCAGCATTGTCCTTCACCAATCTGCAGAAAAAAATTCTTTGCTATAGGAGCTCTCACTGATGCAAGTACAATTGTTTTCCTGTATTTGGATTCTGCTGTGAGACCAGCTGAAATCATGTACAATGAGGTTTCAGTTATGGGTTATATGAATATCCTGTGTACACGTAGTACTTTCAGTCACGCTCCCAGAGCCTTGTTTGGATTTATTTAAATTCTATGCAGAAGCGGTGAATCCTTTTTGCAGCTATTTGGACCTTGTTCCACCTTTTGGATCTCTGCATCGTTGCAAGCTGTGATCCAGCTGGTCATCCTTGTCAAACTCAGTTGCAGTTGTTTGGCCACTGGAGCCTTCTATAGTGTTGATAAAGCTGCAATTATTTCTGCAATATGATGGAACAGGCCTCGCATCATTTGACAGTTGGCTCAAACCTTGGATGTTTGTATCATATGGAGACTGGTTTCTAAGTGAATTCAGAAATTCTATAAAAACTGATGGCCTTTCCTACTTGTCTGGTGTAAATAAATGTAGCAAGGCTCATTTGGAGTGTTTTCTTAAATCACAGGACAGTTGAGGTTGTAAGGGGCCTCTAGAGGTCATCTTGTACAACCCACTCAGGAGTTAGGTTTTAACAATAACTTTGCAAATGTGTTCATTCTTGGTCTTAGTAGAATATGTAAATGGGTCATAGAAAAACAGCCAGGCTCGTGCTCTAAGTGCCATTTTGTCATTATTGTGTATCAGATGTGGGCTAGGTGGAATATTGTTCTGGCCTAGCAAAGCATTTCTTGTGTTTTTATGTTAAAGACAGTTGTTGCCTCATTCTGAGCAGAGGTCATAGTTTGACACCTGTTTTAGACAGTGAAGGCATAGTTTACTATAAAGTAACGTTACACTAAGCTTTGCCTTTTCCACAGTTTACTTAAACTTTTTTTGTTAACAGTATTTTTTAAGAAAATTTAGAAAGCTTCTCTAAAAAGGATAATAATGCATAGTTGTTCTGTGCAAGTGGTTTGAAGACCTTTTTAGACATGTTGCTTAGCTTACTAAAACCAAAAGTATTACCATATGGTTGAGTTTGTCCAGCTGTCTTTTGTAGGGGAGGAAGGGAAGAAAAGAGCACTGTAATATAGCAAGTGTTGAACCAGACTGCAGAAGAAAATGAAAGTGATGAAGAACAGCTTCAGCTAGTACAAATCAAGAACTATTCAAGTTTTCATATGCTGTCCTTTTTTTTCTCCTAAATTGATTGGTGTGAATGGTATTAAAATCCCTTTCTTCTATAACACTGAAGCCTCTGAACATCTGCTTTGATTTATTTCAGACATATTAATTTGTACGCAAAGATGTTGCCATTAAAATGTGAAGGCTAGCTATACTTTTAAGGTACATATCTATAAACAGAAATGTATTATTCTGTTCCATTGTCTTACAATCTAATGAATTTCTATTTTAAAGGCAAAAATGTCACAGGTTAAACAAGTGGGACTTCTAGCTGCTGGCTGTCAGCCATGGAACAAGGATGTATGTGCTGCTAGTGGGGACAGATTTGCCTACTGTGCTACCCTTGCTATTTATATTTATCAGGTAAGATTATGTTTATTTAACACATTAGTTATATTTTTACATTATTCACTATCTCACTTTGAACCCTTTCAATAAATATTTCTACAATGCTTTTGGAAGTATGACTGCTGCTGAGATGTCTATGTAAAGCTCAATCTTCTATTCAACATACCCCTTTGAAATGTTTTTTTTTTCCTTGTTACGTCTAGTGCAAAAGATTGATGCAAACTCTATATTTACGTTGTACATATCAAATATTATTCTTAAAAGACAGGCTCTCAACAAGCAAACACTTGAGATGAATGAAGTGCAGTGATAGAAGAGCAGGTTCTGAGATAGAAATGAAGCAATTACACAGCTTCATTTGAAGCTGTAGTGTAAAAGTAGTCTTTTGAAGTAGTTTAATCCACTGCGCAGAGTTGTGGATTCAGTGACCCACCTTTCTTTGATTTGGACCAATTTATTACTTTCTTCACTTCTGAACTGCTCAACATCATGGTCTTCTGAAGTTCGCAGTTACTATACATCAACACATAACAAAAAAACTAAATGCTGTGATGTGAAATTTTCAGACTGAGAAATATGTCTGGAAATAAAGGATGCACTTACGAGTTACAGCACTAGCAGAATTAAAATTTACTCTGTCATATTTGGCCTTTGATTTTTTTTTTTAATTGTACTAAGTAATTTTAGAAAGGAGAAGGATTTCAAACTCATTTTTATATCTATCATGTTTAACCTCTTGCAGATTATTCTATTGTCACCATGCCTATAAACAAAGCATTTCAGAATTGTGTTTGAGTGCAGTTACTACTGGAATATGGTAGTTTATAAGTGACAAGAGAATAGACTGTTAATAATCTAACTGAATATAGCTAATGGATTATTTGATAACTTCTCTGTCCAAGTCAAATGTATGAGAATTGATTTTATTGACATATTGGGTGCTGACAATTGTTAAATCCACTATAAATTAATCTATAAGTCTAATACTGTTATATGAACTATTCTTCAACCTAATAGTACCTAGAGTTTACAAAATACGTATTTCTAAAATTAATTTTACTTTTTGTTTAGCTGGATCACCGATACAATGAATTTAAGCTCCGTGCAATTATGTCTGAGCATAAGAAGACAATCACAGCCATATCTTGGTGTCCCCACAATCCTGATGTGTTCGCAAGTGCCAGTGCAGACAGTTTAGTGATTATTTGGAATGTGACTGAACAAAAAGTTGTGGCCAAGCTGGACAATACAAAAGGTATTTCAGACATTGATATCTGTTTGATCCATACAGCTTTTCCATCCACAAGTATCAGAATTACTTGATGTAAAGTAGGTAGCTGGTAGGCCAAGGGTTTAACAATTGCATAACACAATATTCTTGTTAGATTTGTTGCAGGTCATTTTAGAAAATAATGAGTGTGTTTGAGTAAATTGCTCTGAACCATCTAGTAAGTGGTAAAGAAAGAGGTTGTTTTGGGGTTTTTTTTAAGTATTTGTCTAGCACAAGAATTTACTTTGCCATTGATTTCTTTTTGAGCAGGAAAAGACCTTTTTTTTCCCATCACTGTATAAAAGGTTAAATAATTAAGTTTTAAACTTCGTCTGTTTTCATTATAACTCTACAGAAATGGAAGCAAATAAAATGTAGCCTTCAATGGATTCAAATCTAAATTATCAGTGAATTTGAAAACCAGCTTTTGTTTAAAGACCTTAATACTTGTCTATCTGCATCTTCAATCAGGGCTTGAAAATGCTGATTTGGGGATTGCAATAGAAGTCTAGGGGGTTAAAAAGTCTCTGTGTGTCACTTTTCCCTGCCCAGTTCTGTTTCATTCCCTTCAGTCAAAACCAATACCTGTACTTCTGTTCTTCCAGTCAGTCTCTGTCCGGTGTCCTTGACTTCTACAGTTGCATTCTTGGAAAATAGATGGAACGCAAAACCAGATGGTATCTTTAGGATCTTTGATTACATTTTGGGACCCCCTACTCTGTTCTTTCCAGCACAGAATATCTTAAAAACTTGTATATCTTGCATATCCTCCAAACTTAATAAGTAGGGAAAAAAACCCAAGCTGATGAGATCTATTTTAAAAGGATTATTGTATCAGTTTATGCATTAATATAAAAACCAGTGTTTATTTTTCAATACATTGCTTGCTTAAAAAACTACTTCAGCAAATATGTGTGAAAGAAGTGTTATTTAAATTTTTTTTTTAAGCTAATTGACTTTTAGGCTAATATATTTAAATCTGTTATTAAGGCTGCTTTTACTCTCTTTGACAGTGCCATATTAAAATGTCGAAATACAAACAGCTTTGAATTTTCATCTTGAGGAGTTTACCATCAGTTTTTTCAGATGCACATTATTAAGTTGTGAGGATAATGAGGGTTGAAGATGGTAAGGTCAAAATCCTTAAACCGGAATGCCTACGGTTAGGTATTAGGCAACTGCATTAGGAAGCTATCAAGAATTCCCTTTGATTACAGAGCTGGTTTTCCAGTTTTGCAACAAGTATTTGCCTCTGTTATATTTATCTCAATTAAATCTCATTGTATTTTGCAAAAGTAGACATTTTAAAGTTTTCAGTATTTTACCAGCTTAGTAGAAAATAGCTTGCAGTAAAGCATAATGATGAATGGAGTTGTGAATGAATGAAAGTAATGTTTACAGGAACAGGCTTGTACTCCTTGATTTGTGTAATTGTCTTTGGCACTAATCATAGAATCATAGAATGCCTTGGACTGGAAGGGACCTCTAAAGGTCAGCTAGTCCAAAACCCCTGCAGTAAGCAGGGGCATCCTCAACTAGTTATGGTTGCTCAGAGCCCTGTCAAGCCCAACCTTGAATGTCTCCGTGGATGGGGTCTCCACCACCTCCCTGGGCAACCTGTTCCAGTGTTCCACCACTTTCATAATGAAGAAATTCTTCCTAACATCCAATCTAAATATATGCATTGTTGGCTCATGTCCAGCTTCTCACCCACCAGCACCCCTAAGTCCTTTTCCACAGAACTGCTTTCTATCACCTCATCCCCCAGCCTGTATTGATAGTGAGGATTATTCTGACCCAGGTGCAGGACCCTGCACTTGGCCTTGTTGAACCTCATGAGGTTCACCTGGGCTCACTTCCCCAACGTGTCCAGGTAAACTAAGGAACTATAAGTATCATAAAATACAGCCCATCAAAGTAGTATTGATTTGGGAAATAATCTCCTTCCTACCTATGGATATGTGTAGTTTACTTTTACACCATAAGATGTTCACACGGTTGTCTAAATTTCAGTCTAATAATTTTTATGTAGAATAATTACAAGCTGTAAAACTAATGACAATTGCTGCTACTGGGTCAAGCAGTAATAAACTGAATTTCATATCCTGGTTCTTATAAGGTTTACTTGTATGTTTCAGGAATTCCTGCGTCACTTAGCTGGTGCTGGAATGCAGGTGATGCGGTTGCATTTGTGTCCCACAGAGGTCCATTGTACATTTGGACTATCTCCGGACCTGACAGCGGGGTAGCTGTACATAGAGAAGCACATAGTTTCTTGTCAGATATCAGTCTGTTTAGATGGCATCCAAAGAAAAAAGGAAAAGTAGTATTTGGACATACTGATGGAAGCCTATCTATTTTTCAGCCAGGTAAAAACTGATGCAGTAAAATATTTATATATATATGTATCTCTTGTCTCTGTATATGCATGTAATTCTGCACTTTTTAAATTAAGTTTTATAATGTGTGTACGTATACAAAATTTGTTCTTAGTTCATAATATCACTACTCCTTCCATATCCCAAGAATACATTTTCTTAAAGACTGCAGAGCATTTTCTTTGTGTCTTCGTCCTTTCATGACCAACATAACATTGCAAATTTCAACAAGTAAAGGAAATTGGATTTTTTAGGGAATGACAACAGCCATGATCTTTTACTGACCTATATTTCCCAGCAAGTCTGTGCTTGTCAATGGAATGACTTGACTCATTCACTTAGTCTTTTATTTTGCTTGTATTTGTTTTAGAGTCCTCTGCACTTTTGTAGTGCATCTTCATGACTGTGGTTTGTCAAAGACTATATGGGAAAACATTTGTCTCTTTTAAATGTGTGAAGAGCGTTTTAGTATACTTTATAACTAACTAGTCTTGTACTCTGCTAATGAAGTTGTGTTTTTCATAAGCTCATTTGTAACTAAAATTTATCTCTCTGTCATAAACAGTTTTCTACAAAGACAGATATCCATATTAGGAAGACATACTTCCCCCCCACCCCAGGCTATTTTTTTTCCTCTAGTAAAAACTGCTTTTCAACTTCGCAAAGAATTGTTCTTTAAATAATGTGTTGATTTTCTGCAACTCCCAACAGCTGTGCAGAATTTATTCCCCTTCAGTTCACTCTACTAAGTTGTCATTCAGGATGTCACAGAGAATGGATTCTCTTGCTTCTGTAGTGCTGACTGAATTAGCATTTATATTGGGAAAAGGAAATATATTTTAACGTGATCACCTCTATATGTGTATCAAATTGAGGCTTCTCATGAAAATTGTCTAGAACGATTTGACTATGAAAATAGAAACAATAGGAAAAGGATTTAAAATGCTAAAATTATGTTCTGCAAATATGAATATAATATTGGCTAAAAATGCAGCAATGGTATATGACAATGACATTGGAGCAATCATAATAATTTTGAAATAATGCAGACTGGTATTAGTTTTCTTTTACTTTTTTTTCTTTACACTATGAGAAAATGATGAAGAATTTGTTTAGATAAAAGCATAGATGTGTCTAATATGTGTTTAGATGTGTCATGAAAATCTTGGTAAACAGATAAATTAATTCAATTATTTTTGAAAATTAGGTAATGTTGAAAAATAGATTGTATCACTATAATAAAATGTCAGTACCACTACTGTGGTTACACCTTTATAATGACTTTAATGTGTGCCTTAACATTCAGATATAATTAAAAATGTAGGCTTATCCACGTTAATCTATTTTATCAACTGTGAGTTTCTAGTTTGCAATTTATAGTCAAAACTCCTCTGACTTTTGTGATTAGTAGCTTGTAAAAAACAATCACAATGAAAAAAATAGAAAAAAGTATCAATGGGATGAATATAGGCCCTCTAATTAAAAAAAAAAGGGGGGTGGTAGGGGTGTGTGCTCAAAGAGCTGGTGCTTTTCAATGAGGAATAGAAAGTTAAGTTTTTGCTTTGAGACTGAACTTTAGCCCTCATCCACCTCATGTCAGAATGTGTACAGTGATATTGGACCAAAGCTTACTTTGTCACTAACTGAAATCAATTTTGGAAAACAAAATTCCTATACTTTAATTTTAAAGGTTTTAGCCCTTTTGTAGGATATCCCACAAAACAGTATTTTGAGAGACCTTGGTTATCCACAAGTTCCTGTTAATTGCTTGGAAGATCAGTGTGATTTGACTCATTGAAGGTTCTAGTCTTTCTATTTGAGTCACTGCCCCATATTTAGCAGACTACACAACTTTTTTTTTTTTTTTTTTTTTTTCTCCATCGTTGTTATCTACTTAAATTTTTCTCCTGTGGCTCTGTTTTATTTTTATAACTCCAGACTATCCATTAATGTAGCAGAACATTTACTGTGAAGGAACAATATGCAAGGATTTAAGATTAGTACCCTATTTTTAAAGACATACAGTGCAGTCATGTAGAGTCAAGTATTCTGTAGACTAGTTTACCTTTCATTTGTTCTCAAAATAAGCACAGCTTACTTAAATGACCTATGACTCAGTTGCATGATTCACACTGCTGATGTCTTCTTTTAACAGAAAATAAAATTTAATAGTGTCTCCATGAGCTTTGCTTCTGGAGTCTTCTGTGAAGCACACGTAAAGCAGCTCCTAGATATCCACATTCTCCCACCAGTTGATTGTGCTTTCTTGGGACTGAAGTGTTCAAACATGACTGGCTTTGATCACTTGAAGACTCTTTGCCTTTAGTTCTTGTAAAGTTAACTGAAAAAATGACAATTCTGTTTTGTTCTCAGTTCTTCATTTGAATGTTGATTTTCATTCATCAAAAAATTTGATCTGAAATGCAGGGGGCATTGTTAAAGTGGGAATCCCAAGGTTTTTGCCAAATTTGAAGCAATTATCTGATGATTCTGCTGATGTTATTCGTGTTGTTATTCCTGATGCTTACATACAGTTATAAATGAAATGGAGAAACTGGTTTATGTTATTAATTATTGTGAAGTCTTAAATTATTTCATCCATTTCTGGTAATTGATTTATAAAGTTACCCTAGATATAATGTGCAGTAATAACCTTTTCCCTAGAAAATAATAATGCATGTTATTTTATTATTCAGAATGTTTCCCAGTGAACAAAAACTTTTCAGCATTTTTTAAAATATGTATCAGAATAGGCTTTCTTCTACATCAGTCATTGAGTAATTTAGGTAGGTCTTGGCATTTATGATGATATGACAAATTAGTTGTATTCTTCATTACCAAGATTGAAAAGTAGCTTAAAAATTGATTAATGGAAGTTTCAAAATACTTATTTCTAGAAAATGGGTACAAAATCAATTTGGTTTTTATTTAATACAAGATCTCAACTTCAAAAATACAGATCTGTGTTTTTAATTATTCATTTGGATTGGACACTATCTTATAAATGTAAGTGCCAGCTCTCCATAAAAACAAAAAATGGGGGAATGAAAACTTACGGTGTTAAAAATTGTGGTTCTCAATAATATGAATCATCAAGTGAAATATGTCTTCTGTTATGCAGGTATCAAATAAGATATTTAATGGCCTGTTCTGGACTCAAACTCTATGAACACTTCATTATTGCACACGTATGTTCTGCAGGCCTTTACTCATGGAAATTATTAGAACAATGTATATGATTTAACATACTTTTCTTTAGTGTTGTATTCTCATTAGTGTTTCATTTTGTTAATGACCTGTCTAAAAAAAAAAAAAACAAACCAAAATCAACAAAAAAAACCAAAAAAGTCACCCCCACCAATTAATCCTGGCAGCTGTTTCTGTTTTGTGCTGTATTAAAGAATAAGTCAGATCTGATGGAGCCAGAACTACCTTAAGTCAATTGTTCCAAAGCCTGCTTCATTTTTTTCACTGGTGCAGAAAGAAGAGCAGGCTACTAAAGATTTCAGGGAGAGTAAAAAATGTTTGCGAACCTTGTAGCTATTGAAAAAATATATTTGAATTAAATTTGACATCATCTGTTTCTTGTACCCTTAAAGGTTCTAAAAATCAGAAACATGTCTTAAGACCAGAGTCTCTCGAAGGAACAGATGAAGAGGATCCAGTTACAGCACTGGAGTGGGACCCTTTGTCAACTGACTACCTTCTTGTTGCTAATTTACATAATGGTATTCGACTAGTTGATTCAGAATCCCTGTCCTGTATCACAACTTTTAATTTCCCCAGTGCAGCAGCATCTGTTCAGTGTTTAGCCTGGGTTTCTAGTGCACCTGGAATGTTTATTACCGGAGGTAAGCCTTTATTTCCTGATTTACACAAAGGTAATAGATAAAGTATAAATTTTAAAGACTCATTCCTGTAACTTTCATCTTTCTGTTTCTTAACATTTCTACAAACAAAACCATGCATATATTATACAAAAAAACCCAAAACACAGAACTTTAGAAAAGTACAAAAAACTGCACTGAGCAGTTTTTACTTATTTTGTATTTGTTGTATACATAAACAAGTGACTTCAAACTGTTTGTTCTACTGAATGAAATTTTCCTCATGCGCACTTTAACAATGAATATGGAAGTTACTTTGGGAACAGGAATAAAAATGCTGGTGGATGGCACTGCTTAACGCCACCCACCCACCCAAAAAGAAAAGAATCTATTACTTGCCTCTCTTCTACAACATGGATGATACTGCTCAGTTTGAACTAATGAATAAATGAGACTGTGGGAATATCTTATGAGAAAGGTTATGTAGAGTTTAAATAACTAATTTTAATAATTATTGTTGTTAATAGTGATAGTACCATGGAGAGGACAGTGCCTACTTATAAAACTCTTCATAAGATTCTATGTTTAATTAATTGTTGTATTTTTGCTTAAATCAGTCTTAAACTGCATACCTCTGTGTACAGTAAAAAGAGAATAATAAATTTGTAAAAAATGTTTTGGCATGTTTTTTTTTAAACCTCAGATTCTCAGGTTGGTGTCTTACGTATTTGGAATGTTTCACGTACAACACCTATAGATAATTTTAAGTTGAAGAAAACTGGTTTCCATGGTTTGCATGTGCTAAGTTCTCCTCCAAGGAAAAAGTGTAAGTGGTTTGTTTTTTTTTTTTTCCATTACAGTGGCTACATGTTAAGAAAATACCATTTCTGAATCTTGTTGTACCCCAGTTGATCTCTGTAAGTTTGTGTCAGCTCTGTGGTTCTTAACTATACAAAGTACCCTCTGGTGCCAGTGGACTAGACAAATGTGCAAAAGATAGAGCACTTTAGAAGGTCCTTCTTTAGTAGGCCATGCTTCATACAGGAATTCTCCATTTCTTTTGTTTTTAATCTTATAGGAATACAAAACATTTTACTTTTTATAATTGTTACCTATTGTTAAATAAAAAAAAATATCTTACTGGTTTATATCTTTTACTTTGTTTTGTGTTAAGCATGTTCATCACAGTATCCTACTAAAAATCACCATACATCCTCAACAAGTGAGGCTGTTCCTCCTCCAACTTTAACCCAAAACCAAGCATTTTCTCTTCCTCCTGGTCACGCTGTCTGTTGCTTCATGGATGGTGGAGTGGGGCTTTACGACATGGGAGCCAAAAAGTGGGATTTCCTGAGAGATTTGGTAGGTTTCATCTCTCTTTGGACTAAGAGTTTATTTGGCCGATGTACATTCTTCTAACAGCAAGAAATGGAGAAAGAAGTCTTTGCAGCACCATAAAACGGTTTCTATCATTACAAAGTCTAAATTTCTCTGAAACAAAATGAAAGTTCTGAAGTTGAAAGTAATTCTTCATTGCGAAAGACTGAATCTTATTCAAAGTATTCTGGCAGTTCATTTTCATCCAGAAATAAGGAATTTGGTCTTTTTTAACTGAAATTTTAATGTGATGCTCTTCTCAGAAATAGTATCTGGAGGGTTCTCTATAATCCAGAATAAAAATTGTAGTCAAATCAGAAAGAAAAATATATGCAACTCGAGATGGTGAGATCGCTCAGTTTAAAATTATAAATACTGAATTAGTAAATCATCTTTGAAGCGGAAATTTAAAGATGGGTTTATCACATCCTAGGTAAGCCTCTTCTTCACTGAGCTTTTGGTTATTCCTGAGGATTTTTCTCTTTTTCTCTTTCCCTATTCATTTTCATTGGAAAAACTTGAATAATTTTCAGCTGTACACCCATATATCTTTGAATAGAGACTGCTGATTGATGTTCTTTTTCTAATTTTTAATGATTTTGATTCTGTAAAGCAACAGAGGCTTAAAAAGTTCTTATATACTATGTTTCTCACCTATATGTCAGGTTAAATTCTACAAACGCATGTCTTAGAAAATGAGCAGTTGATGTGAAATTTCTAACAGATAGAACTTTAAATTGCAATAGAACATAGACTGTATTTATAAGCATAGGAAACTTAATGAAATACTAGAAAACTTGTAGAACATGATCAACATACAAGGCTTTATTTTTTCAGACAAACAGTTTTTACCTAAAGGGCAAAATTGTTTCTGTTAAAAAAAAATATTTTTTCCTTGTTGTTTTTTGAGGTTAGTTTTTTTTAATTCCATTTTTTAACAACTCATTTGCATGCCGACAAGTCCCTGCCATTGCATTACCCTGTTGTTTAGGGCAAAGTTTTTTAGCCTTTAATAACGATTTATGAAAGGGAGGAGTGTTATAGTCCAAGCTATTTGATACCTTTTAATTTTGACTGATGAGCCATAACATACAGGCTTTTTTGAACTCATAATTGACCTGACAGGTTATAATACAATGTATTTTAGAGTTTGATTTAGAGTTGGACTTCTGAAAAAAATCAAATGTAATAAAAATGGATTAAATATTTGTTTCATTTAAGGGACATGTTGAGACCATCTTTGATTGCAAATTCAAACCTGATAATCCTGATCTTCTTGCTACAGCTTCATTTGATGGCACAATAAAAGTTTGGGACATAAATACTTTAACAGCGGTTTATACATCTCCTGGTAATGAAGGGGTTATTTATTCCCTTTCTTGGGCTCCAGGTAAGAATATTTTGCTTTAGGTCTTTGAACTAGCATTGAGTACCAGAATCTGTGTTACAAAAGTCTTAGGTGGAATGGTATCGTGTAAGGTTTAAACATAACTGAACTGTTATCTGTGGCATCTGTAGAATTAAACGCTTTGAATTCTGTGGAGGCCTACCCTTATAAGGAATGATCTCAGTATTTCATACTGAGTCAGAGTGGAGGGAGGAAAGTCTCCAGAATCTTTCTAGCATTACAGTATGCAGCTGATAAAAATACATTTTATTTATTTATTTCCCATGGGAAACAGCTAGTTAAAGGAATTCAGATTCTATTTTGTGCTGAAAAAGTGGAACATATGTATTTAGTTCTTTATCTTCCTTCTTTGTGTAGGATTAAAATCACTGAAAAGTTCTGCTTTTATTTCATTAGACTAGGCCGTACCTTTTCTGCGCCTGCTCTTTCTTAGAGAAGTCATTGAAGTCAGTGGAAATTTTTCTTCTTAAAACTGTTCTCCAGGCCACTTAGTTGAATCTGGAAGTACATTTCTGATAGTTAGTAATGTCAATAGTTGATGATAGGTAGGCTTTCTTGTTGTGTTTTAATAATTTGGACAGCAGATGTTTGGGTTTTTTAAAAGTCTAAATAATTCAGCTCACTCCCTTTTTCTCCTGTGCTTTTAAACTCTAAGAGATAATAAATGACAGGAAAAAATACTTTGATAGGAAGCTTAATGTAGTCTGCATACATGAAGTGAATTTGGACTTTTTTTCATTTCAGAGAATGTCTTGCCCTTTTGTTCCTCTTCACACAGTTTGTCTCGCTATGTGGAAGTTATGGCAATATGAAATATAGTGTTTTCTTTTGTGTTATTTTGGTTTGAAATTTAAATTCAGTTTGTAGTAGTACAACACATTGAGAGAATAACTTGATCACTGTGGAAGGGTGCTTTTCAAGTCTTGTATTCTGATTATTATTTAAAAAAAATCTAATTGGAAGCATGTGCTTCAACTTCACTATTTAACCATCCTGTCCAAAAGTTCCTTTCCATCCCAGACAGAACTTTTCCTGATTCTTTCACATCCCTTAATCCTATAGAGTTGCTCTCCACCTTGTACTCTATTCCTGATATATAATCCAATGCATGCCACATTTGTGTTTGGTCTCAAAAGACCTTTGAACATAGTGATTACTCTCTTTTTCCATTTTTCTTTTTCCCTGTCATTCTCCTACCCGAATCTCTTTCCAGATTACATATGTACCTTTCTAGACTCTTACTGCATAGATTGCGTTTTCCACTTCTGTAGTATAAATAAAGCTCAAAACTTTTATATAAACATGCAATATATAGCTATTTAGGAAAAGTATATCTATATTTGATAGAGGGTCACTGTGGTGAAGAGAATTTGGTTGATTTTGGATTAAGCCTGAATTCCATTTTCAGGTTTTCACTATGGAGTCATTCATTCAGATTTTCAGCCCTCTAGAGTGTGGTTACAGATTCAGGTGCATTCTTGATGGACTTAGGTGCTGCAGTGGTGCAAGATTAAGAAAACAAACTACTGTTACATGTTCCATCATGGCCTTCCTGATTCGTCTTGGTGTGCAGGGAACTTTAGCGACTAGAGCATTTTCTTTTACAACTTTGAGCTTAAAACACTGAGATTGGAAAACAGATACAGTTTGAGTCATATGCATCATGGACGTTATTTTCTCGTCACCTTAACTTTCAGGAGGCATTAAAAATACTTTTTATAACCATACAACTTTTAATTTGTCCTTTTCTTAAAACAGGAATGTAGAAAAAGCAGGTCAGGCTTTTGTTGAAATAAATATTTGTGACTTAGTATCAAATGCTGACCTTAAACTATGAAAAACTCTTGTTTATGTGCCATTAATGTCTTCAGTTTGTATTACATTTGTGGAATTTAAGTAGAAACACATTAGTCAAACAGTACTGTGATCTTATTTATTGTGAGATCTTACAAATATCTTTCTCTAAAGGAGATCTGAACTGCATAGCAGGTGCAACATCCAGAAATGGTGGTTTCATCTGGGATGTCCAAAAAGGCAAAATGATAACTAGATTTAGTGAGGTAAGAGGAGATTACCTCTTTTTATTATCTATATGAAATGTATGTTAGTGTTCCCTCTTGTGTCAGTGAATAAAGATGGGTCAAAGTTCATATGTTTTTTAAGAGGTATACTGATATGAAAAATTATAGAAGGTATTATGTGGGTGCCAGTTTATCTCTGAGGCAGAAGCAGTTGTGACATAAGAATGATGAAGCACCAGATGGTCTCCATCATCTTAAAATCGGTCCTGTAGTGATACACTGCAAAAGCATAGCTGATTCTTTCTTAAATGTGTAAATCTATATGGATATATAGATTTTAAACTGGGTATCAAACTGTAAAATGATGTTTTTGATTTTTGAAATGGAAGGGACAGAAAAAAACCCTCAGTCCCTAAAGTCTAGACCAATAAAGCCCAGAATCAGAGAATGTTAAGGGTTGGAAGGGACCTCAAAAGATCATCTAGTCCAACTCCCCTGCCAGAGCAGGACCATCTAGAGCAGGTCAAACAGGAATGCATCCAGGTGCATTTCAAATGCCTCCAGAGAAGGAGACTCCACAACACCTCTGGGCAACCTGTTCAACTACTCTGTCACCCTCACCGTGAAAAAGTTTTTCCTTAAATTTCTTTTGAATCTCCTATGCTCCAGTTTGCACCCATTACCCCTTGTCCTATCATTGGACATCACTGAAAAGAGCCTGGCTCCATCCTCCTGACACTTGCCCTTTACATATTTGTAAACATTAATGAGGTCACCCCTCAGTCTTCTCCAAGCTAGAGACCCAGCTCCCTCAGCCTTTCATCATAAGGGAGATGCTCCACTCCCTTAATCATCTTTTTGGCTCTGCACTGGACTCTATTGAGAATTCCCTGTCCTTGAACTGAGGGCCCCAGAACTTGATACAATATTTCAGCTGCAGTTTCACTAAGGCAGAATAAAGGGGGAGGAGAACCTCTCTTGACCTACTAACCACATTCCTTCTAATACACCCCAGGATGCCATTGGCCTTCTTGGCCACAAGGGCACATTGGTGGCTCATGGTCATCCTGATGTCCACAAGGAACCCCAGGTCCCTTTCCCCTGTGCTACACTCTAACAGATCAGTCCCTAACTTGTACTGATACATGGGGTTATTCTTCCTCAGATGCAAAACTCTACACTTGCCCTTGTTATACTTCATTAGATTTCTCGCTGCCCACCTCTCCAGCCTCTCTAGATCTCATTTTGCAGCATAATAAGCAGTATTTAGAATCTTGCTTTGTATTACCTGATATCTACACAGGCATTTCCAAGTCCCGAAACAGTAGAGTAACTCTTATTAGCAGAAGGAGCTATTTAATACTATGTTGTACTATTCCACAATCTTTTGGGTATTATTAGTATATAGCTGTAATCTTCAGATTATACAGATGTAATTATCTGTGGCATCTGCATCAGAGGACTAAACATATTCTTTAAGATAGATAGATATTCAGGAGTTCCTGAGTTCTAACACTCAGAAGATTTGCACTTTTGCTAATAAACATCTTTTCTCAAACACTCGTCCTGATACATGTCCCACTTAAGTTTTCACATACCACAGTTATTCGTGCCCACTAACTTCATTATTCTAGCAAGTAGTTAATGTTTTTTCAGGCTTCAGGTTTATATAGTTATGAGTTGCTCATTCTACAACTTGACCTGGTTTTGTCTTTTGGATCCTGGAGAGTATGGCACTTTTATTGTCTCCTCAGTCCCAATATTTTGGACTTGGATTCTCAAATAAGCTAGCTATATTGGGGATCCATTATAATGCATTTTTGTACAGTATACTTTACTGGGAGAAAAGGTCTGAAGCCCATAGGAGAATAAAATAGAAAAGATGAGTCAATAGCTGAGAGAAAAAGGGGTGAATTATTTCTTATTGATAGGTATTTTGCATTTTTTGAAGCATGGAAAGAGTGGAATCTTCTGCATTGCCTGGAGTCATAAAGATTCCAAAAGAATAGCAACCTGCAGCAGTGATGGATTTTGGTGAGTGTTATAAGAAAAAAAAATGCTAAATGCACTTCTCAAGTCAGTAATTAATTAGTATTTAAGCAGTGATTAATTAAAAAATTTCTTACCAGAAAAAACATGGATTATATTGATCTTCTGTACTTGCTTGGATATGTTTTTCACAATCTTAATTAAAAAATAAAGGAAATGCTTGAAACAGGATCAGTGTCTAAGACACCTGAATATTGTTTTTTTATTTAGCCAAGAATATTCTTCTAAGTTTCGTATCTGTAGATATGGAGGACACTTTTCAAAAGCTATCCCACTTGGCTTCATTTTAAACTTTTTTTTTTAAGTTGGTTGTTTCAAAGACCAGGAATCACTATTTTAGAACAAAGTAACTGCAATTTCACTGTTACAGGAGTATAATTGCTTATTTGTAAAAACTTGCAAATGCCCCATTGTGAACAATTTTGTATGTATTGTTTCAGTACATTCGTAAATCCTTGTTAATTGTTTTTGTTTGCTACCCATGTTATTTCACCTCAAACATAAAGAATATGTTAGAAAACAATCAATATTTAATAGGTTTTTTTAATTCCCTAAATATCTATATGTACCTTAAAGCCAGAGCTACAACTTAGATTTTGGGCTAAGAGGATCATTTCAGGGAGGGAAGTACTTCAGTGAACATCTTTACAGCCCCTCTGAAGGAATATGGACTCTGAAGTCCAATTAAATGTTTTGTTGGGAAACATATAGTTGAGGGGCTGCAGGAAAAAATATTTCTCATACTTTCATGTATATTTTTTTGCTACCTGGCTTATTTGCACAAACTCAGACTTGAATTTTGGATAGCCTACTCAGAATGCTTTTTTCCTCATAATGTCACATATTAATTGGTTTCAGTATTATTCGAACCATTGATGGCAAGGTTCTTCACAAGTACAAACATCCAGCTGCAGTGTTTGGCTGTGATTGGAGTCAAAACAACAAGTAAGTAAAAATTAACCCAAAGAATTAATACTATTTACTATTTAAATTGATAACCAAAAAGAAGTAATGCAAAGCTATTTAGAATGTGATATTAGAGCACTGTATGACTGTAGCAGCTCTCTATTCACAGTAGTTTATTTCATTATCCAGCATGACTTAACTTTCAGAAGAGGATGTTTTCATATTGATGAGAGGAAAAAAAAATCTGTCTAAATATATAAAATGAGGAAAAAAAGCAGATATTCAATATCAGAAAAAAGGACTTTAGAAAGGCTTCGTTTTGATGACTGTTAAGCTGAGGATATAGCAAGAAACTAAATACACTGTCATATATGTTAATTTTGCAGGTAATTCCTAGTAACATCAGAACTTTTTGTCAAAAAACAATTATAAAGTAATTCCATCTATTAATAGTTGTGTGTTGGGTGCTTGGTCCAACTGTAGTGCAAATACTATTCCCTAATGCAACTAAAAGAACTTCACCATTTTTTTTCTGACTTAGTAAATTTAATTGGGTTATCAATAATTACAGAGACAAAGGAGATGTAAAAATACACTATTTTTTAAAGTAAATTGCAAAACACACATCATATTTATCTGTAAACTAAAAAAAAATGTAGGTACTCTTGATCCCTGTGACCAAGGATTTTGCTATTTTTATTTTGCAGAGATATGATAGCTACTGGCTGTGAGGATAAAAATGTTCGTGTTTACTACTTGGCAACCAGCTCTGATCAGCCACTGAAAGTTTTTACAGGGCATACTGCAAAGGTGTTTCATGTACGGTGGTCTCCCCTGAGAGAAGGAATCCTCTGCAGTGGCTCTGATGATGGGTGTGTATTTCTGAACTATTAGAAAACTTAAAACCTTGAGCAGGACTATTAAGAGAAACTTAAGATCTTTACTGGCATGTTCAAAAACCCTGTGAATAATGTAATAATCTAACTCTCTGCCTTGTTCAGACTGAGGTTGTAGTTTTGCTTAATATAGTAATTAGGCAGCAGCATGATTATATAAAATTGTCACAACTGCTGTAGCAGTGCAACTTTACAAATGCTTTCCTAAGAGTAGAGTCAGCGACTGATGCCTGTTACTTCTGTTACTCCTAGGAATGATACAAGGAGGAAGCCATTCTTACATTATGTCTAAAGATATGGGTGCAAGACCTGCTTTTATTTGATGTCTTTCAGATGTATAATTAAGGAGAATCTGTGGAGATTTTTAATGAGTGTAACATCTGTTTTGTTGGTTTTGATAACATTTTTCTGAGGGAGACCACCTCCCTCAGGCTACAATAAGCAGGAGCAAGTATTTTTCTAAGCCACTTCCCTGCAGAGTATATGAAACATGTTTGTAAAGGATCACAACTTTGGAGTATCCACTTCTATTCCTTTTCCCAGTACCATTCATTAGATGTCTATGCTTGCTGAAAAATCTGTTCATAGTGTTCATGGAAGGAACAAATTTGACAACAAGTTTCTTATGTATAAATCCTCTCTATTTCACATAAGCAAGAAATAGTGAATCAAAAATTCTGTCGTAGTGTCATTGTGAGAGATTCTTATTTTATTACCAGTCATGGCTACGTTAGACTTGATTACAGAGGCGTTTACAGAATACAGTCACATATTCACTTTGAGGAAGTGGGATCACTGAATAACTTAGTCCTGCGTAATACAGAAAGTAAGCTATCTTTGGAGTTTACTGTATGTGTGTATGTGGTAACACTCCTGGACATAGTCAAACTCAGAACTATTTCAAATGACCTGTTTACCACCTGGGCTCATACAGTACATAGGAACAGTATGCAAGGGTCACATGGGAGCACATATTGCTGTAGGACAATATATGTGTAAATATGTAATACGGCCTAACTTGTGGCTTCTACTTTTTGACACAAGGTCCTTCAAATGGCCCCTTTGCAGCACTTGAGAAACTATAATAGGCGACTTTGCTCCCATGAGTGAGCTTTAGTAACATATTTGATAGCATGCTAAAATTTAGCCAGAATTACAATGATGTTTTCAAGAAACTAAACTTTAAAATTCCTAATTCTGTAGTCTGCTCAATTAGCTGTACTCAGTGATAGCAACTGTAGAAAATAAAAGGAAATGTTGGAACTTGGTTAAAAGAGAATCAAAAATTAGTGAGAAAGCTGGTATGAATTCTTCATTACTTGGGTAATTGTGGTGGGAATTTCACAACTTAAGATAGTGCAGTGTTCACTTCTGCCATGTGTCAAATGCCATGCTCAAAGGAGAGAAGATACTAGAACAGAATAGAATACTTCAGTTGAAGGGACCTACAACGATCATCTAATTCATCTGCCTGACCACTTCAGGGCTGACTAAAAGTTAAAGGAAATTATTAAGAGAATTGTACAAATGCCTATTAAACACTGACAGACCTGGGGCATTGACCATCTCTCTAGGAAGCCTGTTCCAGTGTTTCACCACCTTTTCAGTAATAAAATGCCTCCTAATGTCTAGTCTAAACCTCCCGTGGCACAGCTTTGAGCCATCCCCATGCAATCCTCTCACTGGATACCAAGAAGAAGAGATCAACAGCACCTCCTTCCCCACTTCATTCCTCAGAAAGCTGTAGACAATGATGTCAACCCTCAGCCTCCTTCTCTCCAAAGTAAACAACCAAATGTCCTTAGGTGCTTCTCATAGGACATTCTTTCAAGCCTTTTCACCAGCTTTGTTGCCTTCCTCTGGACACATTCAAGGACCTTCATGTCCTTAAATTGTAGGGCCCAGAACTGCACACAGTACTCTAGGTGAGGCTACACCAATGCTGAATACAGTGGGATAATCACCCCTGTTGACCATCTGGCTACACTGTGTTTGATTCACCCCAGGATGTTGTTTGCCCTCTTGGCTGCCAGGGCACACTGCTAACTCATCCCTTTAATCATTTCCGAATACTCCAATCTGTCTAGATCCCTCTGCAAAGCCTCTTGTCCCTCAAGAGAGTCAACAGCACCTTCTAGTTGGGTATTGTCAGCAAACATGCTAACAGTGCATTCAACTCATGCATCCAGATTATTTAAATATATTGAACAGGACTGGCCCTCTAATTGAACAACGGAGGAACTCCACTGTTGACCAGTCACCAGGTAGATGTAACCCCATTCACCACAACCCTTTGAGCCCTGCTTTTCAGACAGTTCTTCACCCAGCATGCCGGGAACCTGCTGATCCCACCACTGGAGAACTTGTCCAGAAGGATGCTGTGAGGGACAGCATCAAAAGCCTTACTAAAATCCAGAAAAACTTATATCCACTACCTCCCCTTCATCCATTAGGCAGATGACCTTATCATAGAAGAATATCAAATTAGATAAACAGGACTTACCCTTTGTGAATCCAGGCTGACTGTGCCTGTGCCTGATGATTGCATTATTCTTTAAATGCCTTTTCCCAGGAACTGAGGTTAGACTAATAGATCTGTAGTTTCCTGGGTCTGTTAGAGGGCTGTTAAAGCCCTAGGAAAGATAGATCTTACAGTTTTGCTTCGTTTTTCTTCATTTTTTTTCCCCTTGACAGACGTAACAGAAAAAATTATTACACATGCAGGTATATTGGCAAGCTTCTATCACTGACGTGTAAGTCATGGTTCCAACCTCTCCTATACGACTTCTATAAACATACTGTAAATAAATATGCTGATAAATTTGATGCCTCGAATATTGCTGAAGTAGAGAGATAATTATATTTCAGTAGGTGATTTGATGGACATAGGTCTTTTTAATTCTCTTTCAGTACTGTTCGAATATGGGATTATACACAGGATGCTTGTATAAATGTTCTTAGTGGACATACAGCTCCAGTACGGGGACTGATGTGGAATCCTGAAATTCCTTACCTTCTAATATCTGGCAGTTGGGACTATACAATTCGAGTCTGGGACACAAGAGATGGAACATGTTTGGACACAGTTTATGATCATGGTGCAGATGTATATGGTAATATTTAAAAGTTTATTCTATTTCTGTATTGAAATGCATTTTAAAATATTTTTACATTTATAAAATAATTTAGTCAAACTGGTTAGTAGATAAACTTAATTATTTGACTACATTTTTAATGCCCTCTCTGCTAGGATTAACATGTCATCCTAGTCGTCCATTTACTATGGCATCTTGCTCTCGTGACTCCACTGTGAGACTCTGGTCATTGACACCTCTTATAAACTCTCTACAAATAAATATCTTAGCAGATAGATGCTGGGATGAAATCATCGGTAATACAGGCAAGTAAATAGTATATACCGTTGTTTTGATTTTTCTGTATGTTACTGTATTTCTTAGGTTTTTTTCTTGGTTTTTTAATTTTGATCTATAAATCTTTGTGTATGTTAGATCGTGCTGTGGAATGTGGTGCACCTCCTTTGTTATGTGGTAAAGTTTCCAGGGATATTAAACAAGAAGTGGAAAAATTAACAGGAAATCCTCGTGGAAAAAAGCTAAGGTGGTTTTCAGAATGTTTTTCAGTAAGTATTCTGCCAACTTAAGGATGTTGTTCATGACTTTCTCTTAAGTCAAATTCCAAAACTAAAATTTCTTTCTTTGCCATTATTTTCTTCTCTCTTTCTTAAAGGGAGCTCAGAATATATACAGAAACCAGTTCTGTCTCTTAACAGTTCTGCATGTAAAAATGTCCATGACTGAATTGTTTGTCAGTTGTGAACACTTTATTTTTCACAAAGTGAAATAGGTGGGATAATTTCATTTTTGATTTGACAAGAATATTCTATAGAAGAAAATTAAAATATGTGTTTTATCAAACTACATGGGAGTTTTTCATTTTGATCCATCAAAGGGTCACCCTTGTTACAGGTGAGGATTGAACTCTAAAGTGTCCGTATCAGTGCTGCTCTAATTACCGTCCAGGAGCTATAGATCCAGATGACCCATGCTCCAGTATCCATCTATTGCCTTTGCTCCATTGCACAGTAATATTTGCTATAAATCACTGCAGCCTTTCTGTGCAATTGAATTAAAAAAAAAACAACTGAATCTCTGTAAGTGCTTACCTGCATAGGAGCTGCACTTGAGATAGAACAAAATAAAAAATGACCTGAAACTACAGCTTGTGTCAAGCACTGTTGTAATTTAAGTCAATACACTGATCTACAAGGACCTGTTTAATCCAAAATATTTGTTTTAATTTCTAGGTAAATTGAAGTGCGTGACTTAGAAATGTTGAAACAATCTTCCTCAATTAAAAATCTTAAACTTTCCTGTTTTATTAAAAATACATTTTTATTAAACTCCTTGTTTTACCCAAGTTATAAATTCTAATATCCTGTGTTGATTCAAAAGAAAACTGTTATAAGAGTATTAGAATTTTCAAAGGACAAAATCTTTTTTTTTATTTTGTTCAGTGCTTTTTGAGTCCAGAAAATAGTATCGTGCTTAAACTACGGGGAATCATCTAAGAGCTTTAAAGGACAGAAAAAAAGAGGGAATAGTCTCTGTCTCTGGTTTTGTTTTCTCCTAGTAGGATGTTATGCTTTTTATCAGCTCAGAAATAATCGGACTTCTAACTTGTAATCCTGTTATTCTTAGAAAAGTTCCTTCTGGTCAAAGGTTTAATCATTTTCTTTTTTTAAAGCGTTTAATTACTCTTCTAAACCTCATTCAATGTTAAACCGTTGTTCTAGTTCTACGGAAGGATTGATACAAATGTTAGACTAACAAGTGTTTAAAATTTATTTATAAGTTGCCTTGATGGCCTGAAAGATTTTGTGAATATACAGTTATACCATATGTGTCTATTTTAAGATTTACTATTAAATAGTAAATCAAATTGTGGCAGTTGAGCCTCAAAGTTGTTTTTTACCTGGCTTACACCTTTGCCTTACAGAAAATGTTAAACAAGTACTGGGGCAGCTCCTTCATTCCAAAAACTGAATGTTGGTTTATGCCAGCAGTAGCCACCAGATAGCTTGTATTCCTTTGGGAGCAAACCATAAAACTTACTGGTGAGCCCACAGCTGTGTCCACACATAGTTCATAGATCTTGTATCTTCACAGATTTAAATGACTGAAGGAGCTGTAGTATTTTGAACTAATTCATGTCTTCATAGTAAAGCTTCTAATATTGAGATGGTCTGAAATTTTATTTATTGTAATTGATGGACAGATATTTTCCAGTGTTTTATAAGTTCAAGTTTCTCTTTTGAAGGTTACTGTAATACAACTCTTTTCTTCTGTGATAATTTTAGCCTCCAGGAGGCAGCAAAAATTTATGGGATTTGGTTGCTGTAATAAAAGGACAGGATGACAGTTTGCTTCCACAAAACTACTGCAAAGGAATTATGCATATGAAACATCTAATTAGATTTAGAACGGTAAGTGTAGCATAAATGGTATGTGAAAATGGTTGTTAATCCATATAGTATTTCATTCTTCAAAAATAACATTCAGTGCTTTACAAAAGGGTCACAGTTTAAAGATATTTGTGCCGTTCAGTTCTCTGTGCAATATTAGTCTGTTAGTGAGTTGTTCTATGTGACTTCATGCATACTTGGTGTTAAAATGCTAGGTTACAGTTATTATTTTAAAAGTTGCTTTCATGGTTAATGAAAAGAAATTGCAAAGTGAGCATCAGTACAGCTTGAGCTATGAAGCGAGTCTGTCTTCCCTATTATATATACTGCACTTTTATATTCAATAAAGTCAAATTATTTTGTTGTATAAACATGAAGTTTTAGTTATGTTCAGATGCAGGGACAGAGAAACTCATGTCTGAAAATGGGGGAGAGTAATTGGAAGCCTGCTCTATAGATGAAAGAAGGAGTGGAAAAAAGAACCTGACATTAATAGAAATAGGCAGCTGAAGAGTGACTCAGATGTGAATGTGAAATTGAAGTACTAGGCCATAAATTTATTAGTAGCTGCATATATGAATATGCAACCAGACATACAACTTGTGTAGAATATGGAGATACATGGTTCTGTCAGGGACTTAGGGATACTAAAGAATCCCATACTCTAATGACTGGGGAGGAAATAGAGGAATATCTGTATTATTGGAATATCCATATCTATTGGTAAGGATCAGGAAATGCCTAACCTCACATTTGTCACTCCCAGGGCTAAATTCCTGCCAGGTATCAGTTGCTGTTTGCTGTTGCAGACCGTCTCTTTTGCAAAATTATGGATTCTTAGAGTGTCCTACAAACTTTGACTCCCAAGTGATGGAAGGCTTTCATTAGTGATGTTAATTGTAATAATAGTAGATGCTCTGCTAATACTACAGAACTGTGTGTTTGTGTATCCAAAACCCAGTTTTCTCAGAGGACACATTGGAGACTTCATCATTAAATGATAAAAAAGATAGAGGTGCCAAGTGAAAAAGTAACTTAGTTCATTAGTTCATTTTAATAAACCAGATCCTTGGGCTTCCTCAGTAGCTGCCTTCAGTCTGCATTGCAGGTTACCTTGGTGAAGAATGTTCAAAATTCATTCTCCATCCTTCATACGTGGTACGCTGAAGTCATGAATAGCCACGCAACATCTCATATTCTTGAAATATGAAGTGAAGCTCCTATTGCCATTTTTTTTTTTTTAATATTAAATGTGCTCCTATTGCAGCTTGTTTCTCAAACTCTGTCAGACAGAGAAACTCAGTCGTATCTCTTCAAATAATATAAAAATTGCAGAGGTTGGAAATATAAATCATTCATTTATTAATGGGGTATGACAGATCAGGACACAGAGTAAGCCTAATGTACTTATTCTTTCTTTATGTGGAAATTATTATAATTATAATAAGTACAATTTCCAGCTCTGTATGGTTGATGTTCACAAATTTTTATTTATTTATTTATTTCAAAAATACCAAGATTTTTACATTGGACATCTGGGTGAATTACTATTACATATGAGAAAATGGTTCAGGAAAAAAAAAATTATCTAGAAAAGAGGTTAAAGGAAGATAATAAAGGAAAATGTATTTGTGCAACAGAACACTAACAGAGTTACTGCAAAAATATAAATAGTTCACTATGATCTCATTATAGTCTCTTCCAATTAGACTTTTTCTCAAAAGGATTTTTTTTTTAAATGGTAGCCCTTATATTCCATTGTAATGCTTGATACTAGCTCACTCTTAGGAAAACTTGTTTTCATCCCAGAAGACTATTTAAAAAACCAAAAACAAAAACAAAACCTTCTTTTATCTCTTTTCTTTTCCCTCAGTCCAAGGCACAAGAACTGACAACAGTAAAAATGTCCAAGTTTGGAGGTGGTATTGGTGCACCGAGCAAAGAGGAGAGGCTTAAAGAAGCTGCAGAAATACATTTAAGATTAGGACAAATTCAGCGATATTGTGAACTAATGGTAGAACTTGGAGAGGTAAGAACATTATTGTACAACAATAAAATATGAAGTTTTTTGAAAACCAGCTACCCTAGCAAAGATGGGGTAGCAACAAAATGGGTCACAAGTCCAGAAAAGAGTAATCTTGCTTCAATTATTTTTAGCATATGCAGTCTAATGCATAGCTTGTTCCTCATTTAACCTCTTGGTAAAATTATTTTTAATGGAAGAAACATGAAATTGGTTAAAATTTGAGCTGTTTTTTATTTCAAAATAAAATAATTGGGTTATATGTATTGCTGCTTTCTTCTAGTGGGACAAAGCACTCTCAGTTGCACCTGGTGTATCGATGAAATATTGGAGGAAGTTAATGCAAAGGTAAGGGGATAAAAATGTGATGCTGAATTGTAGCTTCTGTCAGTAAAAGGGCACAAGCAAGTAGGAAGGACGGATTCTAAAGTCAGTTGTACTTGGCTTTTGCTTCAGCATTCTAGTAATGTTACTTTTTGTTCAGTAAGCTTTGGGATGGAACTTTGGAGGATTTCAACAACAATTTTGTGTACAGGAATCAAGTTAAAGGATTGAGCATAAATTGCAACTTTTACTGGAAACTCCTGACTGCAGCATTCACAGTTTACAAGTCTTCGGAGGTCTGGAAAAGCAGATGGGTTTCAGTAAACTTCATATGGCTTCATATAACACCTATGCCATAGAGATAAAGTTTAGTAATCAATTATATATGTAGATCTTTCTTGTTTATTTATTAATTTTTTTAATTAGGAGGGCTGATCAGTTAATTCAGGAAGAAAATGATGATGTCATACCATACTGTATAGCTGTTGGTGACGTGAAGAAACTAGTTTCTTTCTTTACTTCAAGAGGCCAACTTAAAGAGGCTCTTCTTGTTGCACAGGTATTATTGTGTATAGTAGTGTGGGAGATGTATTTAGCTATTTGTTTCTAACTCTGAAGATGACAAGCATATTTAAAAGCATACTTAAAATGTTTACAAATTTTAAGCCTGATTCTTCCAAATTGCAATCAAATGCCCATAATGAATAGTGATGTGTTTGGTTTTGGTTGAAGCAGAAAATTAACCTGATTTTCAGGATTCTGTATTGGTCTTAACATCAAAGACATGTAAGATTTCTCTTTCATTTCCACCGAGGTCTTGATTATACTACTTTCTATAGAATCTTTGGGCAAAACTGCTCAATTGCATTAGTAATCAATATAGGAAATCAAGCTTTCAAGTTAATGCAAAAAGAGTGCAAAAGAGTATCAGAAGCACTTATGTCCCTTCTACTTCCTAATGTAAACACAAGTTAAAGGTACACAAAACATGTGAGACTAATAATTCCTTTATTCTATTTGAATAGTTTCTGCATACTTAATATAGTTCATTAAATAAATTGTCACGATTTGTCCCTGGTACATTCTCTCATGCCTGCCTGTCCTTTAACGTTCAGTTGCTTCAGAGATAAGAATTTTAATAATTCATATGAATTTCTCCTTTAGTCTATTTGGACGTTGTTGTTCTTCTAATGGTAGTAGTAGAATAGTGCAGAGAATGGACTTTAACGTATGCTTAAATTCAACAAATTATAATGTTTGAACCTTAAACCCTTAGAAAGATCATTTTTCTTTTAAGAAAGACATTTCAGGCATGGCTTTTATTACAATTCATGGAATAGCCTTTGTCTCGAAGGTTTAATCAGATAATTTTAAGCTATAAAATACCATGACTTTCTTTCCCTTTTAACTGAGTCCTGATTTTTAACGTTGTTATTCCAGATGTACCTTAAAGCACAGTCCTTTTAACCCACACTGATCTCTTCTAATTTAATGACAGAAATAATTTTATTGCCAGACCTCAGAAAGGTTCAGCTTATGCCACTATATGAAACTTTCCAGATTTGTTGGTATACCTGCTGAGAATTATTTATGGCATTCACCCTTCATTCACAGCGACTTGCTTTATGGATTGTAAAAATCAAGGTTGTACCTCTCAACTTTCCACTTTAAGTATATTCAAATGCTGGGAAACTCCTGTACAAATGCACAGGAAGAAAGGAAGAGACCTCTTCTGTAGAATTTCTTGTATGGCTGGATAAAACTAGGCTAAGAGTTATGTATGAGTAAATTCATTGGTTTAAAGATTTCCTTTGTTATAACTGGGCATTAGAAGGATTTTTATACATCTTAGATTATGGGGTTTTTATTGTTGAAAAATGCTCATGCTCAATTTGATTGGTTCATTAATGAATCCATTTTTTAATTTATTTCTAGGCAGCTTGTGAGGGGAATATACAGATGTCACCACTCTCCACAACAAATGCATCTTCAAATTCTGGTGGAAACAATACAGATGATTATAACGAGTAAGTTATTCTAGTTTATATCTAAACCTTCATTTTAGTGCAGAATGTAAAGTCTTCAAGGAGATAAACCTTAGTGGTTTAATTTGGCATCAGCAATGTAGAATTCAACAACAAAATATTACATCTTCTAGTACTTAGTTCAAGAATTACTAACTGAATAATTCCCCCATTGTGCCTTCTGCTGTCACCAAATGGATTTTTCATATGTATGCGTTATAATTATAAATATCCTTTTAATTTGATTTATATTTAAGGAACATTCATAGGTTCTAAAATATATTTAAGTAGGTAGCTTATTAACTTGGAACTTTTAGTAAGTAGAGTAAGATTTAGCATTAAAAGGTATCTTCGAGCCCTTGGTTTCTTTATGCATCTTCTCATCGTGGAGCCTCACTGTTTATCATCAGTGAAGTTTTTGACAATGTACTCCAAAGGACTTAATTTCATTGTGTGTGCCCATAAAAGGAACTCTGCATCTCTCCTTGTTTAGAACAGTGCTCAAAAACCTAAATTACATTATTGAGTTATATGTGTAGTAACAAAAGCATCTTGGAGGCTGTGTAGTAACTTTACTTACATGTGCAGTTTTTGAGCAATTAGATATTTATGCAGAGTTCAAAGTATAGAAGTAATAGCCAAAAATTTGATATTTCTTCTGTCAATCTGAAAAGACATTTCCATGCTGATGCAGATTTTGAGAAACTGACCCACATGAATATGCACCAACATAAGTGGTGATTGAAGCTCAAACTGATTGCATTTTGAAAGAAAGTGGTGTCATTACTTGTAAGTCAAATACAGAAATTTTAGGGTACAGAAGCAAATGTGGTGACTTGTACATAAATTAAGAGCCAAAAAACTCCAACCTTTAAGTGACCTTGACAATTCATGTTTTGCTCTTGCAGGCTCCTGCACGAGGTCAGTAAAGAACTAGCAGAATGGTATTTCCAGGATGGCCATGCAGTGCTTGCAGCGTGTTGCCATCTGGCTGTTGAAAATACAGAGGTAATTTTTTAATTTTTTTTTTTTTCTCTTTAACTATGGGAAGTTCAACGTTGACTTCCTTGTTACATCTCCCCATCTTAACAATTTTTTAAAATGTATGTACCACATTCTAAAATTTATTCCTTATACTTGGTATTTGCTTGTATATATTTAGTAAGAGAGTTTAATCCTTGGTGTATTAAAATTAGTAGCAAAACTCCCCTGATTCTATTAAAGGCAAGATTTCTGTCATGCACAGAAACTATTGTTAATTAATTGTATTTTCATATATACAGTATCTCATTATATTAGAAAATATAAGGTACCTATGTATCAAGTATTACTGTTTATAGTGAATCAGAAGTAAATAGGAAAAAAAAACAAACACCCCTCTGTACAAAAATAGGGCTGACAAGTATTGTAAAAACAAATTTATTGTTTTGGTTTGGTTTGTTTGTAGTTTAACAAATCATTTCTTTTTCTCATTCTCTCTGGATTTTGTTGTTGCTTACTCAACATGTTCTTCCTCCTCTATCCACCAAAATGTGTAAAATTCCATCTTAATCAGCTGTTCAGAGAGAAGGGAATAATCAGTTAATGTCTGTATTTCAGAATACACATATTTCAAGTTGCTGTGTAATCTACTGTTTAATATTCTGCTATGCCTATCAGCAACTCCAGTTGCCCAGAGAGGGTGAGAACAGGAGAGTCCCTCCAGGTTTGAGTTTGTTTGTTTGGGTTTTTTTTTAAGTCTGTTTTCATCAAAAGAGAGGAGAAATACATACTATGAAAGCCTAGCATCTTTTCTTAAAACTAGAAGCAGTTGCTATTATGCTTTTTACGTATGATATTTATGTAAACTCTTTGTTCTGAATAAAGGAAGATTCTGCTAAAGGAAACCTATCTGGTTATTTTAAATTTGATTAATATATAGTGCATAATTATTTACTCATCCAGGATACCCAAATTATATATAAAGTTGCTTTAATTAATGCATATTATGTCCTTCTGTAAAAAGCAGTCTGATAAATGAATGTCATATGCTCAACATGGTGAATCCCCAAAAATGCTTGTGTCCCTTAATGATATAATTTTTTCATTGAGCAAGCTTGCGATGGCAAACCTGATTCGTGGAAATGAACTGGAGTTGGCAATCAGTGTGGGTACTGTCTTAGGAGAAAGTGCAGCACAAGCAACACATTATGCCCTAGAATTACTAGCAAGAAAATGTATGACAGTAACAACATGGTAAGAATTTAATCCAAAGAAGATTTTTATTTTTTTCTCTCCCCCTGACAAAACGATAAAGATGTTTCATTCTGAAACTTACATAGACACCAAACCACCATGGGTAGGTAAAATCAGAATTGCTGCCTGAATAAGAATTGCTGTATTAGATCTTTGAAGTACAGGGCATGCAAATGTTCTGCTTTAATCTCAAAATATATTATGTATGCATTGTAAATGAGAGCAGAGTCATTATCAAACAGGGTATGAAACCTGCTGAAAAAACCCTAGGTACCTGGGCAATAAGTAGCATAGGAAGTCCTAGTCTGTACTGAGTAAAAATGACTGCTTCAGACAAAGTAAGGCTAGAATTGAATTACAAAGTCAAAAGGAAGCTTAAGCAGGATTTGTGAAGTGATTTTTAAGTACGTGCTTGAAAAATATTAAAAGCTAGGTGGCTGAGGAATTACTTTATATTGGTATTGGGAATCCAAGACACCTGACAAGATTTAAGAATGAAACAGGTTTACTATTTAATTCTGCAGAAGCCATTTATGTCTTGCATATAAGGGAAATTTGATCTCTGCTAAATTTTCTTTTCCCCCCACGTAGTGGTTTTACTTTGAAGGATAGTTTTGGTCTGTTTCTTGTCTAACAGTGAAAAGCAGAAATTCTTCCTAAGGTATATTTGGCAGC
Source organism: Megaceryle torquata (assembly GCA_024611175.1). Taxonomy (NCBI): domain Eukaryota; kingdom Metazoa; phylum Chordata; class Aves; order Coraciiformes; family Cerylidae; genus Megaceryle; species Megaceryle torquata. Next base: position 47,817 of record JANIJG010023276.1, read on the forward strand.
TGTATAGGTGTTTCATAGAAAAACGTGCTTAAACAGATTATTGTAATGAAGAATCAGTTTTTCTGCTACAGTTGGTATTTGCTTAAGTATCTAAAGGTAGCCTGAGAGAAACATAGCACAACTCCCCTCTACAGAGCCTGCCTTAGACAATAAAGCATTGTAAAAAAAAGATAAAAGAAGAAATGGATGACTTGCTGCTGTGGTTTTGAAATGATTTATCATGTCTGCATTGCACCGGTTCTTTTTAAAGCCTCGGAAGTTCTTTCTCTGATCTCCCTGCCCTCATTGTAAAGAGTGAAAATTCTTTTTTATTATTTTCTTTTAATCTAGCTTCTGATAGGAAGCACTGGACATGGAGTTAAGAAAAACAGTGTAAAGTTTTTCTAGTTCCATTAGAAAAGCTTGTTCTGATCTCAGTGCTGAAACAAATACTTATAATAGTGTGGCATTTACATGTCTGTACATAAAACTTCTGCAAACCTGTGGCATGTGCAGACTGAAGTCTATGAGAGTATATGTGATAAACATGTTAAATTGGTGTAGTGCATATTGCCCAAGTATACATGTGGATTTGTCAGTGGGTTTCATATGCTATACTGAACACCTATTACAGCTACACCCTGCAATCTCAGATTCTGATTTGCAGCCATTCCAGCATATTTTTCTGTTCTGTAGGAAAATATCAGATTCCTGAATCTCTTCATATTTTGTCATAAAGAGATACTGGCACAGCATAATACCCCTTGGTCCACTGCATGTATAAGATCATGTATGAGGAAGCTAGAGTTCAAGGGTCTCTGATATTTGAAGGGTTCCCTTTTTGCTATGCTTAGGGATGTCCACCAGTTGGAAATATTTCCTTGTAGAGACACACTTAACTGTAGACAGCTCAAGGAATGCCAAAAGGACCTTGAAGGGTGAATAATGAAATTAGTTATTGGTAGAATGCTTTTTGGTTATTGTTTTTTTGGTTTTGGGTTGGTTTGGGGGATTTTTTTTTTTTTTTGTTTTTGTTTTTTTTTTTAAGTGCTCTAAAATATAAAATCAAATAAAAAATGTCAAAATTAAACATTCATGCCCTTTCTCATCTTTGCAAACCTACAGCCTTGGGAAAATGTGTGAGTGTTTAAGAACACCATTTTAATTTTATTTGTGTTTAGCACCTTAATACTGTTAACAGCAACCTTCTACTATTCAGAAGGCTAGTGGCATTTACTTGAGATAATGAATTCTGCATTTTCAGACTCAGCCATCTGATTTTGTTCTTTATACTGACAGTGTTTTCAGGTTGATCCTTAAAAACACATTCCAGGTAACACAACTTGTAGGCCATTTTATGAGGGCTACTTTGGATTTTTTAAATAAACATTTGATTTTAATTTTTTTTGGCTGACTAATTTCTAATTGCTTTAAAAAAAAAGTTTCAATTGCCTATGAAGATGAGTACATGTGAGTAACTGATCTCAACAATAGTTTAATAACTTGTGAAATAACCTATATTCAGAATGAGCCTTTTTGTAACTTGGAAAAGTGGCTCTTGCATGGTAAACATAATAACAGATTTTCCAAAAACCTTTTGTCATTAGCTTCTTTAGGATGTCAAAAGACATTGGAAAGCTATTTTTTGGTTGTTAAAGTTGGCTAACCTGACACTTAGATTTGTTGTTGATTTTAATTATTTTCTATTAGATTTTTTCCTCTGTAAAATAAGAATACAAAACAAAGTTTTGTTCATTATTGTTTCAATGTCTTCCTTTAAGCTTTCCATCACTTGGATACAGGTATTTTGCTTGTTTATAGAAAGAGATTTGAAAAGCATGTGACTTTACAAAAGATTAACTAAGTGTCCAAATTTTTAAATTGTGAATAATACTTTAAAGTGGGATAGAAAGACGTTGCAAATGTTGGACAGAAGCTTACATGAATATTTTTAAGCCAAGGAACGCATTCTGAAAATCCAGGGGAACTCAGTCTTGTCTTGTGGGTGACAGGAGAAATGATTTCTACATGAATAGAAGAGTCAAAGAAGAACCAGAATAATCAGTTATTAAAAGGTCAATAGAATAATTGTTTCAAAATAATTTATTAATATTTACATGTGTTCCCTCCATCTGCTTGTTGTGTTAAGGAGGCAGTAACGAACAGTAAAAAGTTAGGAATATTTCAGAAATGTCACTTCGCTAAAACAACATCTTTCTTTCAAAAGGGTGAAAATAGGTATCACTTTCTTTTCTTATATAATCTCTCTTCTGTAATGTCACAGAAGCACTGACCATTCTGGATGACTGAGAGATGCTTTATCTTGATGTCCTGGAGCTAGAAAAGCTTGGAAGTTTGAGCATGGTTTCATGACACGGAGCCATATTGACATCTTTCCTAATTTCAGATTGGATAGGTCCTTTCTTTCCATCCCTGCTCACATAATGTTCCATCTCACCTTCAGGTGGTTCTGATGCTTTAGGCTTGCACAGCTATTTAATTCAGCAAATTAAAGCAACAGAAAATTAACATATAACTTCCTCACAGGAAAAAAAAAAAAAATGATTAATAGATTAAGCCTTATTTATCGCACCAAAACACTCTTGGAGACTGAGAACCATTCTGTGGGAACAGTAATTTTCTAGTAACTTCTTTATAAAAGTAATATTAAAGAGAAAAGTTTCCTCCTATTACGAACCATCAAGAGTAACTACATGTCATCTTTCGTTTGTGCAGGGATTTAGCAGCTGATCTTCTTATGATGATTCCTGATAATAAACTGCACTTAGTAAAACTATGTGCTTTTTATCCTGGATGCGTAGCAGAAATTAATGACCTGCATGAAAAGGTACGATGAAAAAGAACCTACCTGAATGCAAACAAGAAGTGATGTTTTGATTTGTTTACGAATTGCAGAAAACTTAAGGCCAAATACAACTGTAGGATGAATCTGTGACTGTCTTATATGTTACATATGGGGTTTTTTCTCTTTTAATTTTCATTGACTTTATTTTCAGTATTGCACAAGAAGAAATTTAGTTCTTTAATTCTACTCTGTGTGTAGTGTTTCCATGACACAGGTTACTTCCTGACATAGCTTATGATCTTCAGAGTTACCTGTCAGTATGAATTATGACCTCCTCATCACTGAAGTGTGGCCTAACCATGTCTTGGTAGATAAGCTTTCTGTGGTACCCTGAATTGTTTTGCATCTTATGTCTGAAATCTCCTTAAAAATCCACCCTTTCCTCTTTAGCAGCATAAGAGTCTGCTCCGCTAACAACCTTAAGGTTCAACTCAGACTGCTCATCTATTAATCACTATTAAAAAGTTCACAAAAACTTTAGCAGTGGAAACTGACACTGCTTAAATTGAAGTTACAGAACCTTCTCCTCCTGTGGTGTTCTCTGGTCTAGGTGGCTTTCTTAATACACTTGATATGCAGCTATATCATTCAAACAATGACTCTTCTTCCAGAGAGAGTTTGGTCATCTTATGTGCAAACTTCAGTTTTTCTCTTCATCTTAGAGTTTTAACATTACAGTAACTCTATGGCAAAATCTTTGGTTTCCAGTGTAATCTTCCTGATGTAGAAGAATGTATGCGGTTGGCAGAAACAATTCAGGCTGATGGGGATATATTCGAAACTATAAAGTACTACCTGTTAAGCACAGAACCTGAAAAGGCTCTCCCTATTGGCATTCAGTATGTGAAAGGTATGTACTTGAATGAATAAACCTTTTAGAGAGTAAATGATTTGTATAGCTTGCCTCTTGAGATAATTCTGTTTCTGTTTTCAACAGAGCAACTTTGTGGCTCAGATTGGACTTTAGATTCTATCTGTCCGTATCTTGACCTTTTAAGTTACATACGCACTGAACGCTTAGTGTTGCATAAATGTAGTGAGTGAGTATATTTTCCTTACATATATATAGTGGAATTTTCAATAAAGGAAATTTTTGGAACTAAAAAACCATAGATGTACACTGTTAGTATAATTTTTTGTTCACCAGAAGTGAGATACAGAAAGTTCAGCAGGCAGGCCAGTTCCCAATCTGGAAAATAGAATTTGGAATTTTCCTAAATTTTCAAGGTTTAGCAAGGAGAAAAAAGCTATTTTACTTCTGCTTTCTTTGTGGGGCATTTACAATGGGTGAATCAATATTGGTCTTACTTGAAGAACCTCTCTCTAGTTTCTGTTTCCTAAAGAAAAAGAGCAGTGGTACCACACATAATATGGGGATTTATGTTAAAGAGTGAAGGAATTGTGCACTGTCACTCTCAGAATTAACTCTAAAATAGCTAGATAGCTGAGGTTGAAGCCTGGCCTGCATGACTGCCCAGGTGTACATGTGAAGAACTAAAAGGCAAAACAAGTCCACACTAACATGTGGAATGTAGAATTACATGTAGAATTACATGTAGAATTACATGTAGAATTTACATGTAGAATTTTATCACATTAAAAGGTCTTAGCGACATTGGGTTTTTTAACTTTACATGATTGTGCTTAATGACTTGTACATGCTATTGAAAATGTCATAACTGAGGTCAATATAAAGCAGATGGAGTCATTTAATGATTACATCACACAGAAAGTAAGGATAATCAGCAAATATATATTCTTCACAAAAGATGGGTGGATAAATTAGATTTTAAATTTAGAACTTGAATATGAGTTTGTTCAGAGTTTTTGCCAGTGCTTGTCATTCTTCATGATTAATACTTTTCCTTTTATAGATTTCGGAATGAGTTGCTGATTTTGTGTGGTTACATCGGTGCTTTACTTGCTATCAGAAGACAGTACAATAGCATTGTGCCTGCACTTTATGAGTATACAAGGTAATGTTATGTTTGCAGTAACACTGAGAAATCTCAGTCCCTATTATGATGTATGCCATATATTGTCCCTACTTTCCCATCTCCTCCACACCCCCAAAAAAAAAAGTAAGAAAAAAAAAATCACAGTTTTGTTTTGAGCATATACCCATCCCTGCACATAGAACCTTCTTTACTTTATGTATTGTACACATAGACGTTTCTGAGGTAATGAAACAAGGTGTGATTCCAGGATCTCAGTCAAGCTCTGTTCTGTAAGAAGAAAAAGAATTAGAAGTAGATGAATATTCAGCATTACCTCCATGCATGATTAGATGTTGACAGTAACAGTTCTAATTTTATATCTCTGTGTAGACCATTTGCCAAGACTTGCTTATTAGTAACAAGGACAAACTTTGAATTTAGAGTTCATGACGGGGCACTAGCTTGATTCCCACCACAAAACATGCTTTGACCTTCTATTGCTCAGTGAGCTAATATTCCAAGGTATTAATACACTTCACCTGGTCCACTTGATCTGACCTGGCCTGGTCTTGCCCACTTGGCTAGACTTGACTGACTTGAACCAGCTCAGCCTGACACGATTGACTTGACTTGACCTCACCAACTTCATGTGACTCAACCTGACCCACTTGATATTGACTGGACATAACTTGATTTTACCCAACCCACTCGACGTGACCCAACTTGGCCCACTTGACCAGATTTGGCTTGAACCAGCCCAGTCTGGCTGGGCCCAACCCACTTCACCGTACTCAAAGTGAGTCTTTTGATTTCACTTAGTACACTTGACTTGACTTAACCGTACTTGTGCCACTTGGACTTGAATCAGCCAGCTTGGACTTGAGAAAGATTAAGATCAATAATCTTTAATTTATCTGTTAAATAAAATAGGTTTACATACAGTACTTTAGTACTCCTTCCTCAGAGTATAACCATGATTATTTAGTCTTCCTGTCTGGTCTGGTAATGATTCTACTACCCAGTGGACTAATTTTGATTTCTTCCTCAGAGTTTGGCACTGTCAAATCCTTTTGATTTTGTCACCTGCCTTGTTGGGTAGCAAGGCCAGCTCCAAGATGTCACTGACTACATAGTGCAAGCTGTGTTGTCATTGTTCTTGCTGTTACTGCTCCAGTAGCTGCTCTGACCAATGTAGCTTTGCTAACAATTTCAGCTCATTTATCTCTTCATCAAGAATAAATATGTTATCCAGTCCTTTTATACCTTACTAGAATTGTCACCTTTACTGCATCTCCTGCTACTTTATCAGAATTGCCTATCAAGGATAATTAAACAATATGAATTCAACGTGTCTTAGAACTGTGGTTTTGCCCCTTTTTTCTGACTTCCTCTCCATCAGATGTCTCGATCGCACTCCTTTACTTCTTAGCCATCATCTCTGAAATTTGGTGAGAAGATAGGTAAAAGGACTGGTTGGGGTTTTTTTCCTCTTTTCTGAGCCACTAAGCTTTTGTATGGAAAACAACAAGATGAAATATAAGCTTTTACAGGAGGGCTATTCTGATATGGAAATTAATAGACTAGTAACAAGCAGTCTTTGAGACTTTGATACTTCAACTGTCAAGCTTTCATTTTTTCTGAGATTTAAAGAACAATACTGATGTAATTTTTTTTTTTCTGAGGTTGTCCATTACTTTCAAGATTCATAGATTTTTATATTCCAGCCCATCTTAAACTGGACATTTACATGCTTAAGATGGAAATTTTTAAGGCATCCCACCACAAATGAAGGTTTGTTAAATTAGGTCAGGTAATAACTGTCCCTCGTATTATTTTTTGATAACTTAAAAATGTATCCACTCCAAGGGTTTTGAAACTGTTTTCCACAAGTAAACAGGTAAAATAAGGCTGTCCCAGAATATGTATTGAACCATGTTACTCTTACTCTATTATTATAAGATCTACTACATAGAGAGAAAATTAGTCCCTAGTATTAGTAAAGCTGTCATTAAGAATGCATATAGCCTTAAAATATAGAAAATATAAAAGAGAAAAAAATAATAGAGGTAATTAAAGACAAGCTAAAAGAAGAAGGTGTAAATAGGGATAATTAAAATCAAACTTAAATGAAAAGGTATAATTTTTTTATCGAGTAACTGAATATTTCTAAGGTTTAATATGAGGATTACTGTGAAGGATCAGTTTATTTCCATGAAGTTATTTCCATATCAAATCAAAAATAGGGTTTTTTATTACTACTGTCTCTCTTGTTTTTCTTTTAAGAAAGCATTGTTAGAGTTAATTTGGGCTTTAATTACTTGCATTCCTTTTCAGTCAGCTTTTAAAAAGACGGGAAGTATCTGTACCTTTGAAAATTGAACAGCTTTCTGAGGAACTAGATGCATGGAGAGCTTGTACTCAATTAAACAAGTAGGTGGAAAAAAATATAAAATTACCATGAATTAGACCATTAGTATTTAACTCTTTAATTGTAAATACAGTATTTATTTCCTTTGTAAAATATGAATATGAATGTATAAATTGAGGACTTTGTGGCTCTTAATTTGTAACAAAAATGAAGATGCACAGTTGAAAAACAAGTGTCTTTTGTTCACAGGCATACCAGTGAACTGCCATGCACCCCTCCATCTGAATCGCAGAGAACGGTGTATTCAGTCCTCGTATCACGAATAGAAGAGGAGCCTCTGAAAGGGATGGTTGGGCCAGACTACGTCACTGGATCAAATCTTCCTAGTCATTCAGATGTTCACGTCTCCTGTTTGACGGGGCTAAGGATACAGGTAGGGTTTCAGAGAGCTGAGATGTTCTTTCTTGGTGATAGCATTGACTAGGTCTGAGGTTGCCATAAATCTAAGGCCCCTCCCATCACTTGGGAGGAAAAATGTTTTCCCTGTTGTCACAGTAGCAGATGATAAAGAGGACAAATGCTGGTATCTGCTATATAAGGAAGTCTATATAAAGAAAAATTGTACAATCAAATAATTGTCTAGTTTACCAATCCGAAACTTTTTAATTTCCATAAGAAAGACAGATTTCCATTGCCAAATGTTCTTACTAAAGTGCATGTAACTTATTGCCAATTATGAAAATGCATACTACAAAATTTGTAATTCATAACTGATTAAAGACAGATATTAGAAGACTAAATATTCAAATATATTTATTCATCACTCACATAAAATTTTATGATCAGAATATACTAGTCCTTATAACACCTCTTTGGTATATGTTATTTCCATGAATGGAAAATTGACAATGTGTGAAACCACTGTTCTCAGGCTCCCATTTCCAGACAGTGCCTCAGTGTGAATTTACTCTCTTAGATGAGGCTGAGTCTCTTTTCTCTGTCCAGTGCAAGATGTCAGCCCAAAAAGTAATAGGGCTGTTTAGGGATTGAGGGATAGTTTTGTATTGGGAATTAGTGACTGCAAATTGCTAGCAGGATTTTTGAAGTAAACAGGTTCACAACTGCACACCATCAAGTCTAAATAAACCTGCTGCCGTCACTTCCATGTTAGACCAGCAGTCTCGGTCTGTGGCTATACTTTCTCAACTCTTATGTGGCTAACAGCCAAGTAAAGCTGCTACTATTATAGTCCATTCTTCAAGAATAGCAAATACAGTATCACCAGATTGTCATCTACTGTGTCCTTACCTCTGGATTAGTGAATGTGTGGAGTCGTGGCTTTAGGATGGACTCTCAGATCACTTAGTTAATACTAAGGTATAGTAGTCTAATTGCATGCATTTTTAACTTTTAAGTAGCAAGTTCAGAGAACTTAACTCTTAAAGAAGGCATTTAAATTGAATTGCAGATTTGAGACCATATTTTGTCAAAGGAGCCAAATAGCTTTTCTTCCATCAAATAAATTAGTATTTTGCCCTTGTCATAGTGAACACTTTAAATTATTCTGTAGACTGCATGTAGACTCCCTGTTTTCAAACAGTTCATGGAAGCATTATATTGGGTTTTTTTGTAGGTGAGGAAAGATCAGCACAGATAAAGACTGACACAATGAAATATGAATTTTGAAGGAAAAATACCCCAAATTTGTTACCTCGGTTTCTAATTCAGACTAAATTTAACTCTAGAATTGACAAGCATACATAAAATACCGCAATTATTAAAAATTAAACTAGAAATGTAAGGAATATGAAAAGCTAGGTCTCCACATTTTGGAACATACCAAGTTCATTCAATTAAAATGTGTAACTATTCTCAAAGCTTGAAGTTAGTAGGGTACATGTACAAATGTAGATTATAGTTCTAAATCTGGTTTTCATGTTCTTCTCAGATAAAATTGCTATCTGTTGTGGTAGCTTTTACACAATAAATGTGCATTTTCTTCTTTTTTCCCCTCCCCAAATGTTTTTGCTGTACAGGGTCCAGTGTTCTTTCTTGAAGATGGAAAATCTGCTGTTTCACTGAATGATGCTTTGATGTGGGCCAAAGTGAATCCTTTTTCACCACTAGGAACAGGAATACGACTTAACCCATTTTGATGAAGTGTTTTCCTCTGTACTTTGTAGTGCTTAAAACAACACTCTGGGGGTTAATACTGATTTAACACTTGGTTGTCAAAGGACAGAAAGGCGGCAGTTGACTCCTCCTGAAGGGCAATTACTTGGACTTTGAAACTTATGAGAACAAGAAAAGGATTTCTATACAAATGTTTGTTGATAATCCAAAGAAAAAGTTATTTGAGAATCCAAAGAAAAAAAAAAAAAGTCCTAACTTCACAGACAGCCATGTCTTTTTTAAAATAAGAATAGTGTTGTCAGACAATTCAGACATATTTGTCAACTCTGTGTAAACATATGCCTTGTAAAGGAAGAAACTATCTGCACATTATCAAAATATTGATAACAAACTGAAATCCGTAAACACACTTTCAAATACATAATAACAGAATGACTTTATTGATGGCCACCACAACCTGTTTTTAGAATGACTGTAATCCTGTGGTTGTTTCACACTTTGTGTCCCTCTTTTTAATTTTAACTAATTTTTACACACAGGATTCTATAGCAGAAGTGAAGTTTAAAAAGTGCTTAGATTATTTTATTTCATCCATTAATTATTGTGCTTTAATAGCAGTACAAAGATGTTTACTAATGTTTTGTTTAGATAGGTTTGAATATCTAGATTATAAAATTCTATTTTCTTATAAGTTCATCTTTGGCAACTGTCCCCCCTATACTTTCACTGGAAGCTAAAATGTATTTATAAAACTTTTTTTTTTTTTTTAAGAAAAGGGTTTGTAAGGAACAAACAGCAAATATATTCAAATTATTTAAATAAGTTATGTACATTTAAAATACTTGTTTTCTTTTTATATTTTGTATTAGTTATAAATATACATACAGTATGGCAGACCAGAAGTAAATACTTGTGAATATATTTTTATTTAGTAAAGCTGTGCTCAAATGAAAAGAAAATTATGGCAATAGAAGGCAATAGAATACTAAGAATATTTAAATTTTAAAGTTGCATATAGTATGGAATTTAATCATAAGGAAAATATTATTAATAATTATTCTTATTAATAATTCCTATAATCAGAATTACCTGTAGAAAAAGATGCCTTTGTTATAATAGTCTTTATTAGTTTAATTGATGGCACACAAGGAGAAATCTACTTTCTACTATCTTTTTTTTTTTAAATCTTAAAATCAGAAATAGTTACATAAAATGTGAATAAGTTGGAATTAAAAATTGGCAGAGCCATTTCTAGGGAAAAAAAAAATCTTGTAAAGCTGGAAATAACACAGTGTTTCTTTTAGCAGGCCCTATTGAACAAAATCTGCAATATATAGGTAAGCAATGCCCTCATTTAACAAGAAATAACAATGACACAATGGTGAAAAGGTGTGATAGAGATTAGGAAAAAAAAATCCACTATCTTTTTTTTCCCCACCTCTTATAAAATTAACATTTCATTCTGTCAGTGTTCTAGAGAATTGTTACATGGTTTCTGGTGTAAGAATATACTGGGGGGGGAAGCTTAGATGTGTTGTAACCTTAGAAAAACATTTTGTACGTACTTGGGTGCTGGAACAGAATGTTTTCCTTTTTGCAGGTATTGTTTGGAAAGTGTTTCCCTTTGTTTAACTCCATGGAGCTTGGGGAATGAGAATTGGATTTCAGAAATAGAAATGCATAGTTTTTGAAAGAATTTTCCAGCAGTCAGTACCTGATGTGTTGCTTCTGTCAAATGAAAGACTATTATCTTTTAGCACATAAATTGTACGACCTTGTGTGTAGAAGTTAATATGAAGTTGGAGAGCAAAGGTAAGAACTAAACATGCAGCCCCATAACTAATGATTGGGATCTGAAGGATTGACTCAACTGCCACTCTCCTATATATATATTTTTTTTTTTTTTTTACTGTGTCGTAAGGATTTTTACTGATATTTCTTACTTTCAATGTTACAATATGTAGTATAACTGCATCAATTTATTGCGCATAAGTTGTGCCTTAACATGGAACCTTAGACAACTCCCTCTTTAAATTAGAAAGTGAGGGTTAAGAACTTGCATTGCTGAGATACAAAAATAAGTCAAATGAAGCTTTTTTTTCCTATTGGGAATCTATCAGGTAACAGTCATTGTGAATAAAATGAGGTTGCATTTTCTTTAAGGTGGTTGTACCCCAGGTGGTGAGTGAGGGGAACATGCAGAAATAAAAGCTGTAATTGTGTACTGCTACAACTGTGGTTGCAACTGTCAAACTATGGATTCATCATTTTCAAAAATTATTTCAGATTGTTTGCTAATGTGTGACTTCATTGTCTGGCACAGCTGTTAAATACAGGTATGTCCCCTTGATATTAAAGAATCTTTGACTCTTAAAGAATTGTTTGACTCTTCAGTAAAGCAATATTTTGAAGAAATTTATCAAGCTGTGCAGCTTGAATAAAGACATTAAGCAATACTGTCTCAAAAAGTGATCCCTAAGGGATCTTGTAACTGGTTATCAGCTGAACATCATCTACAACATAACAGCCCTTTGATACCATACCATCCAAAGACTATCAGTGACAAGTTGTAATATCTGTGCTTTAGGTATAATGCAGGCGCGGCAGCTGCAGGGGTTGCCGGTGGCCCCGGCCTGCGGGGGGCCTGCGCAGGGGGCTGCCGCAGCAGCAGCCTGGCAGCTCCACCCCACTGGCCGCCTGGGTGCGCCTGTTGCCCGGCATCGGCACGGAGGCCAACCCAGAGGTAAACGAACGGAAAATCTTGTGTTCCGTATATTTTCTGAGGCTGACACAGGGTGGAATCTTTTGTGTTGTCCTTTGTAATTTTTTCATCAGTCTTATGATACTTTTTTGCCGATATAATAATTAATATAATGAGATACTTCAGCCAGCAAAGAAGGCTCCTTCTAAACTTGGGTGTGCTAGAGCAGTCTTTATGGTCCAGTATTTGTTTCAGATCTCATTTCCTAATATTTTAATACGTTACTTAACATTTCCTACTAAGAGTTCAACCCCTCAGAGCCACATGGTAATGGAGCCCCCACATATTGTAAACAATAACAAGCCCGTTTCCTTTCATTTCTTGCTTAAAATGGGAACTTTTTTTTTTTTTTTTAATTTTACCAAACACTAATGCTGGGTATTTCATTACTATGTATTTTTGGTATGTGGCATTAGCGTGGTCTGATCTGCCAGTCCTGTTCCTTAGTCCCACCAGGGCAACAACCTCTGTTCCCTAGTTTGTTTGTTCCTGTTACATAGTAACAGAAGCGATGCCCATCCAACTTGGCTCAGCTTGCCAAAGTGACTCCATTGGCATATTATCTTGTAGCAAAAGACTACAGATTATTATGTTGAGCTGCATATTTTTTGAGATTTAAGTCATTCTATTACTAGTTTGGATTGCTAGCTGGTTTGGATTACTCTTCCAGCTATACTACCATTCTATAGAATTAAAGAGAAAGTAGTACCAAGTACCTGCAAACTCTTCAGATGATTTTTGGATAACAGCAAGGATCAATGGGAATGGTGGGAACAGACACTGCAAGTACCATAAGAACAGGAACATACCTAGTTGCAATGAGGTAGCTTTGACTCTGATCTGACTCTCAGCAAAACTTCTAACATCTAGTTATGTTTCAAACAGGTGTTTTGCAGAATAGCCATGCTTGCTGAAAATCTAATTGCACAGAACATGTGAACACACTTTTTTTTTATGACACTTTTCCTGAGTCAAACTTGAAAAGCACTTTGCACACCTGAAGGTGAGGGTCTAAATGAACTCATTCTAGACAGAAAAGTTCATCAGTCCCATGGATGGCTTGACACTTCCATGTTTCTTGAAGGATTACACACTAATGGTATTGTACATAAAAACTACAAGTTATTAGTTTCTGGATGAAAAACAAAACTACCCAACATGCTCCATTACAGAGTACATTATGGACTCATAAGCAGTTCTTTTATCTGACTTTCCTTTACAAGGACTGAAGAAGAGGCTCTTGATAGAGATTTTTCACGGAACAGAAGCAAATGAACATGACTTTCAACAAGGGTAAGTGTCAAGAGAGCTAAAATTTTATTAGGTGGACATAATTTGGCAACTGAGTAAGCATTCTTCATTGTGAAAACTTCCTCTATACTTAGTTCCTCACTTAGGATCTTTCCACTAGGAACATAAATACTGAAAGGAGTCACTGAAAAGGAATGGGTGAATCACCAAGGGCAAGTGGTGAATTTTCAGGTGTCTCATGCTTTAGTTTGCAGGAATTGAGTATCAGTCACTGAGAATTAATCTGTTCTTAAAGGAAGACCAAACAAAAAGACTGTGCTTCAGTGAAGTCAGTCAGATCATCTTTTTTGACATGACTGGCATCATCCTGATGCAAGGGCATGAATGAGGGAGAAATCCTTTGGGTTTTCTAATGTCTTTTGGAAGTGTGAGCATTTCCTCTCTGGCTAGAGAGTTGAACAACAAAATTTCAACCTAATCACAGAAACACCTGCTAGAGCATTCTGGGATTCTGCAACATGGGGGTTTTTCTGAGCTGGATAATTGTTTATAACCTAGCCAGCAAGAGAAATATGTCCTTTTCAAAGTGGTACCTGTCCTGGTACAGGGAATTGATGTATTTTTGAAGCCTTGCATCCACTGCCTGAGCTTAGGGTTGAAGGGTCAGTATTCACATCTCCACCATAAACCTTCTGAAACCTCACAGATGCTATACAATAATATATGCCTTTATCTGAGGCAAATAATTAACTTAATGTGTCGGTGAATTGTTATACAGCGTTGTTATGGAAAGATAAGTAATGAGCCCAGATAATTCTATTTTACAGGAGGAGATCAAAAGTATCTCAGTATCAAGGCTTTTGAGGTATATTCCTCCAGAATTTTTTGTTATTAATTATACTAATAAACAAAGAATCTATAAACTGTGCGTGGCTGAAAAAAATGTGGTTATGTTCAAAGCAGCATTATTCCAATTCACAGCACAGGCAGTGAGAAAGAATAAAGAAAGCTTCTCGCTGTTATTAATGAATTGTCTATATAAAGAAGAAGAAGAAAAAATGTCATTTATTTATTTTATTATTATCAATGGATATAGTGCACCTATCACCAAGTATTTTTAGGCACACAAACAATAGAAATTTAAAAACACGTTAAATAATTACTCCAAATGGACAAACTTAACAAATAATAATGAAGAAACTCTTTGTGGTTCAGGTGTGTCAAACAGATTTTAAAAGTATAAATACAATTAAAATTAACAGCACTAAAGCTATTTAGTAAGTGTTAAGCTAAAGCTATACAATCATTTCCCCAAGTATCAGCACACTTATTCAATTCAGCCTTATTAGCACCTTGGTACCAGTTGCTGAATGGCTCCAAATTGTTATTCTATACCAACACCAGGTGTCAAAGATTTTAATTTTTTTAAGTAATATGAGAAAGGCTTTTTTTCCCCGCCCAGCAGTTCCTTAGATAAAACGTACAACAAACAGAAAGAAGGAAAAGTACTTGTTATTCAAGTTTCTAAAGGTTAACTACTGTGTTATCTATACTGTAAGAAATTCTTCAGTATTGTTGGCAGCTGGAGTTGTGGGACAAGATGCAGTCTCGCTCTCCCTATGTAATTTCGGATACATAGTCGGCAGAGCTGACAAAGAGAAGATGGTGTGGCTGCAAACAAAAAAAGAAAGGAGTTGAATTATACAACTGTAAAAAAACCCAGTACTTTGTTTTACAACAGTCTTGCATAGTAAGGAGATTAAAAAAAAAAAAGCAGACATTTTGCAAAGTTGTCCTTTTCCTTCCTTCTTTTTCCTTCCTTGCTTTTTTTTTCCTTCAAAGACTGGCACTGCTGAAACCTTATTAATAATTGGGGAAATAAAAAAGCAAGTTCAGGTCAGCAAATAACTTGTATTTTTAAATTAAAAACCCGCACCCAGAAAATACTTTAAAAAACTGCAGGTTGTTTTGTTTTTTTTATTCATAGAACAGGTGACATACGTGCTGTGGCACTACAGGCTGGAAAAATATCCTGAGATCTTGGACCATGTTTACTGGTCCTGCTGGCTCATGATAAAACCTTTGTCTCTGTACACTCTGCTCCTTCCTTCAAAATGGATTGCTGTGTTTCTCTGGGCAGTAAACCCATATGTGTTTCATGCAAGTTCATTTGTTTTTTACATCTTTGCTGTTCCTTCTGAAAATCCTACTAGCCTTGGTAATTCTGTGATAACCAACTGGTTTTAGAAGGGATTTTTAACAGCATTCTGACTACAAAAATGTTTTCTGCAGGAAAATGTTAATTGATGCTATTTGTAAGTTCACCTCTAAAGAGATGTCCCTGGTTATTGCAATAGTTTATCTGTTTATTTCCCACCTTTGTCTTGTGGCTTATTTTTACACTGTACATAGACCATTCTGAACAAATTATTCTCCCAAATTACTAATGATAAAACAAGAGGAAATGGCCTCAAGTTGCATCAGGGGAGGTTTAGAACAGAAGGAAGAAATTCTTCCCTGAGAGAGTGGTTTGGCACTGGAACAGGCTGCCCAGGGAGATGGTAGAGTCATCATCCCTGGAGGTGTTTAAAAAACAAGTAGATGTAGCACTATGGTCTAATGGATAGACAGATGTTAAGATGAAGGTTGGACTTGATGATCCTAGAGGTCCTTTCCAACCCTAATGATTCTATGATTCTAGTTCCCTTTGGGATATTCTCTCTCTCTAAGGCACCAGAGCTTTAAGAGTTTTAAGGGACTCTTAAATGTTGACTCCCATTTCTCAGGTACTTCAGTAAAGAAAATTTAGAAAAATAAATGTATTATACTTTTTGTCTACACTCAAAGTGCTTTATGTGCACTTAAAAATATATTTTTCTAAATATTGTGTCAGCTGGCCAAAACTAAACATATTTTTAATGCAATATTTAAATATTCTGTTTCCATAACAGACAATAAAAATGTAGCTTTAATGTCTAATTCTGTAAACACCCAATAAACAGAGGATGATCGTTTTTCAGCTCATATAAATTCTGATGTTGCTCAGTCAACAGGCTCTGGCCTGAGACTAAATATTACTGGTATTTTTATAGTTAGAAAGGAATTTGCCTGAACATTAATATGTTCATTTGCACAATGTTTGCTTCTATAACATAGTTTGTTTGGGCTGTTGGAGTTTTCTGGGGGAATTGAGTGAGGCTGTGGGTGTTTTTTTATGAATATAACTTAGACTTGTAAAAACACACGTAAAACTTACCTTCGTGGAGGAGTAGCAGTCTCTCCACTAAACTGCTTGGAGCAGCTAAATCGACAGGCCTCTCAAAATCTATATTTTTGGCATTTATGTCTGCCCCAAATTCAAGAAGTAAGCTTACAATCTCTGTACTAGAATGCTGAGCAGCAGCATGGAGTGGAGTTTCTAAATGCTTTCCTTTCTGCACGTTGGCACCTGGTAGGTAGATGCATATAAAAAGATGCAGGAAAAGATTAATTAAAGTTCTCACTAAGTAAATATGATATTATAAAAGAAAAAAAAATAAATAAAATCCACTGTTCTAGAATGTCACAGAGAATTTAGCCATTTATTAATTGCATAGCACTATAGCTAATCATATCAGTGCAGTTTTCTGAACCCATCACTTGCCCTAGGCTTTATTACCTAAACACAACTAGATTTTAAGGGAAAATACTTCATAAAAAGAAGGAAAAGCTAATTAAAATTGTGTGAACATCTTTGTTGCCATATTTATAAAAAAGTAAATTTTATACATGTTTAAGAAAATTTACACTACATAAAAATATAATTTCCTTACATATAACCTTATAATAACCATTAATTCTTCCAATCCACAGAATTATAATTATTACACTTTTATATAAGGAATTGCTAATTTATTTTAAATTCATATGGACTAAATTAATTTGCAATAATGCATTCATATTCCAAAAAATTTATTCATACGAGAGTTAAACAAAACTGGCTAGTATGGAAGAACTTCCCTTACAGGCAAGCTGTTAGTTGCCCTAAAACTGAGTTTGATTAAACAGTTTTCTAGACTATTCTAGCAGAAGTAAAACCCAGACTTCTTAAGAGAGCTTTCCTGAATCTTGTGAGACCAAAAATTGGCTTCTGTACCAACTTTCCTCCCATGATCAACAATTTTTGCCTTTTTAATTCCTATTTGAGTAAAATAATTTAATAGTATCACAAGCCTATCAGTTAGGTTTGAAGTCTGAATAACTCATTCTTCTCAGTATCAACAAATTGAGAACACATCCACAGTATCATTCTCTTGCCTATTTCATCATCTATTTGCTTTTCAACTTCTAATATGTTCTCATAAACTGGTACCATATGAAAAAATTCAGATTTAAGTAGTTTTATTCTCCTATATAAGTCACTTATATTCTCAATTTACATACCTTTTTCTACTTCAGTACACCAACAAATGTAGAATATGCCTCTCTGTTATTGTTTTTAATGTATGGTAGTATTTGAATCCCAAATATGCTAATTATACTTCTGCAGTTCTTAAAACGTAAAAATCATGACATAGGATAGTTAATCACACAAGGAGACTGACTTAACGAGAAGCAGTTTCACTGCTTAAGTACTAAATAACCTGCAATTAACTAGAAAAAAAAATACAATGATGGCAAGTCTGTAATTATTCATATAAACATTTTAATTCATTGTGCTGCAGCATACAAAAGCTCTGTATGTCATTACCTGAAACACAGCAAATGCCCCTTTAGCTATACCAATTGTGTCCCTGGACTTGTGCTGAAACAGAGTGAGCCTCCAACATCTCTTCCCCATTGATTAAATAAACAACGTGAAATTTGGGATCAAATGACTTCTACTTTACCTCATCTCTCTGCAACTCAGCCTCTATGCCTTCTAAAAAGATCCAAAAAAATCTTCACGCCAAAGAATGAGAAAGGGTGAGGCTATATTGTGAAAAAAGTTCCACTGAGAGATCAATAATTACTACATAAAATTCCTTTCTCAAAGCTGATATTTGACCTTTGTTTTTCCTACAAAAATGAACAGCTATAAAGCTGTAGTAGGTGCTAAAATTTTTGATCATCCATTTTTATTGGTTTGGCTTCCTTTTTCCCCTCATATGCTTGCTATGACACAAAAAAATGAAGGACATAGTAAATTATTGTAAGAAAACATGCATGACAATAAACTTATGAATAGAGCCCTGCAAGCAAGGGTTCTAGTTACAATGATTGAGCACAGCTCACTTCCAAGGTGAATACAGGATGCTTTTTACAAGCTAGAAATATTTTTTTTTTAAATCAGGACCTACCTGCATAAAGAAGCTTTCGAATACAGTGGATCTGCTGTGAAACACATGCTACGTATAGAGGTGTTCCTAAATGAGGAAGATCTTGGTCAACATCTATACCCCAAGATATCAGTACCTCCAGACATTCACTGTGACCTGTCAGTACAAAGCATAACAGAGTTTGCTTGACTTCAGTAATGACTGAGACTATGTCTCATAAACAAAACCAAACACGTTTCTTAACGCTATTATTGAGACATTTGTCAACTGCTCCATGTTTGTTTAGCAGGTAGTTTCTTACCTCTGCTGGCTGCTTCATGAGTTGGTGATGGAAGACAGGACTCCCACTGAGCTTTGGCTCCATACTCCAACAGGAGCTCAGCACATGTGGCACTGCCTCTCGAACATGCATTAAACAAAGGTGTCACTCCATCGATTGTTGTGGCATTTACCTAGAATATACAAAAGCTATTTAAGAACAGAATTGAAAGAAAGGTAAATTTTTAAACAGGATATAGTTAGAAATTGCATTAAAATACAAAAAAAATTTACTGGTTAGAATAGTGTTGCATAACTGATCAGTCCCTGTGTTGTCTTCTCCCCACACCCATCAGTTGAAATTAGTTTACTATTATTCTTGTTAAATTATGTTGAATAAAGAAAAGTACAGCTGGAATGCTAAAGCACACACAGTAACATCCAGTCAGTAACTAATTTTCAAATGTCACTGCACTTAGCTTGTCTCATTGCTGCAGAATTGTATCAAATGCATATTGATACAGTTTGTGTAGTTATGGAATAATGAGGAACTGCTCTCCACAGCTCTGTCAAGAATGCAAGCTTCATATTAAATGTGAATTTTTTTTTTTTTGCCATTTTCTTCAGGGGTTTTAATCTCCAGGTTGGAGAGATATTTTACAGGATGGAGACAAAGCTAGTAGTACAGGTTCATTCTTCTAATACCAACCTCACCACCTCACTGGTTAACTGAATATTCCCTGGGTGAAAGAATGAGGAGAGAAACTAGGCAAATTTGTGAGGGCAAATAATAGTAAAGGAAAGAGCACAGGTATTATAAGGGGGTTCGTTCCAGGACACTGGCCTGTCTTCTTCCATGCACTCACAAACCCACCAAACCAATTAAAACTACTAAAAAAAATATCAGGTAGGAAAATAAATTTTTTTTGTTATCATTTTGTTTACACTATCTGTAGCTCTGTATCTTTAAAATCCTTGTGCTAGCTGAAGCAGAGACAAAATGGCTTTGGAAACATCCATGTCATTTTCTGTAATAACACAGACATACATACGGTTCTCAAAACTGAATTGTAAGGACAATAAATATTTTCACCACAAAGATAAAGTATTTTGGAAGCTATGCATTTGAACTCTGATGTCATCAGAGACTGCAGTGAAAGGAGTCTGTAAAGTTCCATTTTTGCTTTGAGATATCAGATAGACAGCTTGTGCCAGGAGTGCAGTAAAAAGCACACTTTTTTTTTTTTTTGTACTCAGACCAAAGAATCTTCAGCACACACAGGTACAGTGTGACAAAAGACATTCTGGAAATTAAAAGAACAGTTTCCTGCAAGCCACTCAATGCAAGATGAAACTTGTAAAGGAAAGGGATGAATTCCATATTTTTGGAAGATAAATAATGTAATGAAATTGGGAGAAGAAATAAGGGTGGTGACATACTGCTAGCAAATTTTCTCCAATTCCTTACTCTGTCTCAGTGTCTGCCCATCATCAATTTTCCTTGCTAGATTTCAGATGGCAGCTTATTGTAATTAAATAAGATCAACACAATCTATAGGGTGAGTAAAGAGAAATAACAATTGGAAAAAAAAAAAAAAAAAAAGAAGGTTAGCAGTAGACTTCATATACCAAAAAAAACCTCACCAACCAAACCCTTACATTTGCTCCTGCTTCAAGAAGGATTCTTGCACATCCTACATGATCTCCCAGGCAGGCTTCATGAAGTGGAGTTACTTGGTCAATTGTTAGTGTGTCTACATTGTACCCCTAAACAAGACATGAATGACATGTGAAGATCATATAAAAGCTGTTGAGAGTCACACTCATACTACTGTTCAAATAATTTACAATACTGTACCTAGGCTTAAAACTCTACTTGCAATACGTAAATAAATCTTCACTGAGTACAAAAAGAATCTTTCAGCAATCATTCTATATGATAGAATAAAAAGAAGTCAGCTCTTCTGTTTTTTTTTTTTAATTCAGATCTAGGAATAGGATATAGAGGGTATAAAGAAGACAGGAACAGACTGTGGAGATAGATGGTGATAGTACAAAAGGCACAGGCACAAGTCAGAACATGGTGAGTGAAAAAAAGAATTCACCGTGCAGACAGTGAAACCCTGGAACAGGGATTCAGAGAGGTTGGACTACCTCCACTCTTGTTGATCTTTAAAATTCAACAAGGGTCTGAGTCTAAACTGTCCTGTGATTCTGTGATTCTCTGACTTAAGGTCAGAAATATATAAAGCCATGAATTTTAACCAGAAAAACATTTCTTAGACTGAGAAAATCATCAAGCTCTTTCTGCAATACATATCTGATTCTTAAGAACTAATAATTGCAGCTATTGGCTTTCATCAAATGTATTCTATAGCATGATTTTTTGATATTGTAGTAGCTAATATGACAATACTGTAATGTTAAAATTTAGTGGTTTAAAGTCTTTCCCTCTGATATATAATTCTTTTTTCTATGTATTTTTTTTCTGTCACAACTATGCAAAACACAGAATCTTTCAGTGATTCTTCCCCTCAGCAAGTATCTTCCTGACTAGCTGTATTTACCTAAGGGCGTAAAGCAGTGGAGCTATATTGATTTATACCATACAAGAGGGGAAGGCTGGTATATATATGTAGATATAGCTTTGGTAATTTTATTTATTTATTTATTAGAGGAAGTTTTAAAACATACAGAGGAAACATTTAAAATACTAACTTTTATCTTATAATACAAAAAAAAAAAAAAAATCCTATATGTCTACTGGTCTGAAAAATTCAAATGAAAAAAGCAAAGCATACTTAATCTGCATAAATAATCTAAGATGAGAAATTAAGTAACATTAAAAATTAAAGCGATTTTAAGAACACAGCCTTCACCTGTGACAATAAAGTCTTTAGAGAAAGAAGACGTCCTTGACTGGCTGCCTCATGCAGAGGTGAGCGATCTGCCCAAGAACCTATAAAATAACAACATTTATTGAGTTAACCATAAGAATTAAAAGGGTTTTGGAATGCATAGAGGAAAGCAGAAAGTATAATATACAGAATGAAGTCAACTGTCCTATGAAATTAAGTTTTGCTCTTAGGGACTGTATTTCAAATGATCAGTTTCTAAACAATAAGAAGTGTTCTATTATTAACTATAAACATATCTAATAAATGATTATGTGGTACAGAGAACAAAACATAGATATATAGATGTCAAAAATCTTATTTAATATATTCATCAATTGCCATATTTCCCACTTCTATTTTTACATTGTTCAATTAAAAAAAAAAAAAAAAAACTAACTAATTTTGCAGCACACGTACAGAAGTTTCTAGAATTCAATAAGTTGACATTTGAACTTAAACAAGACAAATCACACTGAAAAAGACCTGACAAAGCTGATGTATATTAAAATAAATATGGAAATCCCTATGTATCTTGAGATTAATCTTCAGCTACTACACAAGTTCAAGGAGAGAAATACAGTGAGAATCACACTAAAAAATAATTGCTGTAGTACTAATATGATATTAAGTATATATTCTGATTTCAACAGGCTATTAAGGCCAAAAATAGTTAGATATTCTTAATGTAAAGGTTTGGCATTTATTTATGACCCATGAAAAGGAAAGAGGGGTCAGAGGTGGTGGGGTGAGAAACCCAACAACAACCCCACCTTCACACATGTATTCTCCCCCCTTAAGTCCCAGCCCAGGTCCCAGAGTCATCCTGTGACTCCTGATGAAGAATCCAGTTTTGAGAGATTGTGCAAGGAAGAGCTATCTTCAAAATATATTAAGAATTACTAATCATAGAATCACAAAATGTTAGGGGTTGGAAGGGACCTAGAAACATCATCTAGTCCACCCCCCCTGCCAGAGCAGGATCACCTAGATCAAGTCACACAGGAACGTGTCCAGGCAGGTTTTGAACGTCTCCAGAGAAGGAGACTCCACAACCCCCCTGGGCAGCCTGTTCCACTGCTCTGTCACCCTCACCATGAAAAAGTTTTTCCTTATGTTTACCCTAAACCTAAATATTTATTCCTGTAAGGATAAAAACACTGGCACTCTAAAATGCTGATAAAAACACTCATGTGAGTTATATCAAGCCCCTCCAGAATCCCTGAAAAAAATGTAGACAGAATTAGCTAAGTACAATGAATTGGTAACAATGGCAGATCAATCTCCAGTGCATAAACATGTTTGACTTTGTCCTTTGCAAGGGACTGTAACTGCCTGCAAAACCAGTTACTGCATTTTATTGACAAGGCACTAAATTTTAAATGAGAAGGCTCTTGCTCAGTCACTGGCAATCACCAGTCTAAGATCTAGAGAATAGACACTAGAAATAGACACTGTTTCCTACCGGGCCCCTTCTGTCCACTACCCTGCTTCAGAAAATACGCTTTTGGTTGCAATAAACCCCCTCAAATCACGTGAAGAATGACCAGAAAGATTAAGACTGCTCAACTTGAAAAGAAATCAGAGCATACGTAAAAACATATGAAATAGGGCACAATATGAAAATGGACATAAAAACTCCATTTTCCTAGAGGTGTTAGTGAATGAAACCAAAAATTCCTCAGGTGAAAGACTCTATCTTCTTACAGAACATATAACTACACCGTGCAACTCGGCACTACTGGATGCTATTGAGATCGAAAACTTAGTAAGAAAAAAAGCACATCTGAGTATTTAAATTATCATAAGACTATATAAAACTGATCACAGAAGTTAAAAAAATATAGTACACTAAAGCTTTGTAAACATGATCTCAAAAATGCATGGAGATTTCTATTATGTCAGAGGACCCAGTAACTGTGAAGCTCTTTATACTCTTTCATCTGTAGGAGCAGGGAGACCATAGGCAAGATCTGACTTCCAATACTTTTTTTTTTAATTATTTTCACTAAGCTCTGATCATCTGTGTGTGCATTTGCATGTACATGCACACACATCATTCCCTGCTTTTTACTGTAAGTTTATTAAATGCATTATTTTGGAGTTCTCATAGCTGGTGAGAATAATACCTAAAAAACCCCATAGACAAAGTAATTCTGATTTTAAGGAGTATTATACTAAAAAAACCTGAGCTCAGAAATCTTTAAGTGACCTGATCTTGACAAAACATCAGTATTTTCTCTGTCATCCCAATAAGCTCAGATATATTTATCCTGTTGTGCGTTGGATGTGTGTAATCTCTATGAGAATTTTGACCAATGTTTTCCTTCTGCAGTAGTATCTAAACAAGCACTCAAGTAGTTTGGTTTCAAATGAATTAGACCCATTAAGTTCTCCTGCTGGCACCTGCAAAGAATTCCTCAAAAATAATTACAAGCTGTATTTAGAGGCTGCTTTTGCAAGTTTGTCTCCCTGTCTCTACAGATGAGAAATTCTCTCTCTTGACAGTTTAACCTACTCCTAAATTAACGGGAAAATAACCTATCATATAGAAAAACATATCATAACATCATAAGTGTCACAAAGTTTTATACCCATTAAATATTTTTGACATTTCTGTAGCCATGTATAACTCTAAACAGAACAAAGATGCAGGTAGGATCTAAAGCAACATTTTTTCCATGTGTCTTTCCTCCTCTTCCTTCCTTCCTGGATTGCTCAGAATAATGTCTGTTAATGTCATTACTGCATTGACATTTGAGAATCAAATGATGCCAGATCCCAGTGTGATCTCTGTTTTGCACCTACAGCCACCTTTTATATCCCTGTCTTCACGGAGAGACATCCAGCAGCTAGCTGTTTCTGCTAAATGCATTAAATACAAAATGCTTGTATCATCTCTACTTGAAATAAAATTTATAAGCAAAATGCTGCTGAAATACTTTGTGCAAACCAGGTCTGGAAAAAAACTTTCTCATTCCAATGGATTTATCAGTAAAGATAGCAATTCAGCATTAAATACCACAGGGACAAGAATATGTTCAGAATAAGTATGTATAGTAAATAAACATCAAAGGTGTTTTAAAATACTTTGTCTAGATTGCTAGATTGTCTTTTAAATACGAATATTTAATATTTAATTTTAATTATTTTTTATATTTAATTAATTAATTTCATTTAAAATGCTAGATTGTTTTTAAATAAACTCTTTGTCTAGATTTGCTAGATTGTCTTCTGCTAATCTATAAACTTGCTATGTCTCTCACTTAGAAAGCATTAACGAGAATTTAAGTGAGGATATTTTTTCTTCATTATTGTCTGTAACAGCAGTATTAACAGTCTATTCCAAAACTGTTCATGCATTCATTCCCTGCTGATATCGCCACTGAAAGATGCTGAATACAATGTATCTCTATCTTCAGAAGCCACATTAGTTACAAATTGTCTGGCATATATAGTTTACCAGGAGGGCAGCCTACATTGCTTTGTAAACACTAAGGAGAAAGAATAAATATATTCACTGTGTTACCAGGAGAAGTTAAAAAAAATAATTACAAAGTATCATACAATACCTAAATCTCCATCTCCCCATGGCACTTCCAGCCAATTGCAATTATAAATCCTACTCATTTCTTTCAATCTGGAAAATAAAACATAAAAAACAAATTCTGTTCTTGCTAGTTGGGCCAGTTCTTAATAGACTCCAGCTATGTGTGGAAGGAGATCAGCACCGAACTGTAATATGAACTTTCACCCTTCAGTAAGCACAGCTTAGAAGATACGAGCACATACAAGTTGCTGGTTTCTTTTCTTATACTAAAGGACTGTGACCCTTTCTGTTATTTTTTTTTTTTTCACATTTCTTTTTTTGACATAACAACTTTTCAAATTGTCAGTATCTGTGCATTTGCCTTCCAAGACATACTAACTGGAAATTCAGTGCAAGAGAAACTCAGTGAAATCAAGAGAACCTTGAGCTGAAAAAGAACTGCAGGGCAAAATCCTCCTTTTTTAACCTCATACAATGAGACAGTTTTGTATCCTGAAAAATCAGCAGTTAGATTTGTAAGGGAGCACTGCCAAATATTCGTATGTTATTTTACTACTTACTCATTATGCACTTAGAAAAGAAATAAGCAAAGACGCTGAAGATGTCTCAAGTGCTATTTGATGTGTATGCTGACATGTTTTCCTTTTAGAAGTTCACTATTGAGTCATTTATATTCTAAACACTTCTTTGGATGTTAAATTGGGGTTTTGACAACTATTTGCAGCAGTGAATATCCCCCAAAATGGGGATTTGCAAGTCTGACTTTGACTCACTTGTAAGTCATTAATGTTATTTTCTTCACATTTTCCTACAGAATTCACCCCTTTACATCTACCTGCAATTACCTGTAAGTCATTCCTGGAGTTATGATCATAGTAGTAAAATACTAAGTAAAAATATTTTTGTTGAAGTCATTAACCAGTCAACTCATCCTTCGGGGTTGTTTGGGTTTTGGTTTTTTGTGGTTTTTTTTGTTTGGTTGGGGTTTTGTTTGTTTGTTTGTTTGGGTTTTTTGGGGGTTTTCTTTTTTGGGGGCATTTTTTGGTGGTTTGTTGGTTTTTGTGGGGTTTTTTTTGGTAGAAATTTGTGTAGTCTTAAAAAAAATAAATAAAAATTTTAAAAATAAGGCATAAGAGGTACATTAAAAAGTTGCATTTTCAAAACAAGGCAGACTAGAAATGAATGAAAGTCTTCCAACTGGCTGCACTGGGAGAAGAGGCTGCTTTTGGAAGTTTGTCCCCCTGTCTCTACAGGTGAAAACCTCTCTCTCGACAGTTTATCCTGCTCCTAAATTAACAGGAAAAAAACCTATCATATAGAAAAATATCTAAAAACATTGGAAGTGTTGTAACGCAGGGCTCATCATTAGAAAAATCCTGCTCCAAGGGTAAATAGATGGCATCCCAGTACTCAGAAGAACTGAAACCAGAAGCCTGCCAGAGTTCATTATTGGGAGATGAGAAATAGACTATTTGGAAAGTGTTACAGCTAATATTTATTTCTGCAAAACTAACAAATGCTATGTAACAAACTCATCACTTTTACCTTTTATTCCTTGTGATGTATTTTGAGTGTTTCAGTTTGTGGTAACTGAAGCAACAGTCGAGATCAGTAACTGTAACAGGAAACCTCTGTAACGTTATAGTTCCAAGATCAACACACTTCACTCTGGTTGTTAAAATTTCCTGATATTTTGTATATGTAATTATTTTCTAACACATTTACACTGTGGCACTACAAAATTACCCATTTATTTAAAGCCCTTCCAGGATAAAGGAGTGTGTCAACCAATTAATTGATATTTGATGTTAAAAATAATTGAAAAGATCTTAAGTCAAAGATTTGAAAGGTCAGAAATGTATCTGTGGTGCTTAACTACTATGATTTGCTATGACCAGCAAAACAAGAGCCACTTTTTCTTTTTTTTTTTTTTTTAAACAAATTAAATACCAACAATCAACACTGAAAACCTCCAAAATAATGAAAATTTAGGCTAGAGATTATTAAAATATGTCTGACAGAGTTGTTGTTCAAGTGGCATTTAAATCATTAATTTCAATATTTCAAATATTTATTTTCATTTGACTGAAAATTATATAACAGTATATAAGTATATACACATCTCTATATATAACATATGCATACAAAAAATTATACCTTGATTGGTTCAAACCAATATCCTTTCAAGGTTTATGATCATGCAGACTTCCAAAATTTGAAAATTTCCTTCCTAATGCAAATGCCAGCGACTTCCTACTCTTGAAAACCATACAAACCAAATTTATTTTCCCACACAGTTCCATTTCTGATGCACTCACATTACATGGCCACACATTAATTTTCTCATCCCAGTGTTGTATTCAATAAACTAGCCAGTATTCAAATTATTTTGTATCTCAATACCTAGCAGGATGGTTTACTCTTTAAGACACGCTACCCCAGCTACAGTTTATAACATTGTTAACCTTATATTGCCTTTTCCGTGGTATTCTCCCAATAACAAAAGAATACTTCAAAACCCTTGCTGAATCTATTTTCATAACATCATCCATTCACACTATTTTATAACTAAGGAACCAAAAGAAAGAGAGTTTTAATGCTTAAATTGTAAAACCAATCTAATAGCTTATTTTTTTTTCCAGAGTACTTAAGCATTAAGAATGTACACTGAAATCCTGGTTTAATTACAGTTATGAGAGCTTTGAGCTTCTGAAATTTCAGCCTTAGATAATAATAACCATGATCAGTCAAGAAACTTTTAGGCTAGATGATTGGTCTTAAAACACACAGGTGCCACAGCAAAGACGAGAACAGAATTTGCTTTTAGAAACATTAAAATGTGAACTCTTTTTTTCTTACCATTCACTACATGCCCTCTGACCTTTGCAACATACAGGAAAATATCAGCTGTATTTTTTCTGAGTATAAACCAAATGCATTCTCAGATCATCCATCTTGCACATCAAACGAAGCAGGGGCTTTGTGGAAAAATACAACACGTGACTGTGTTGTCAAATACTGGCTTATCATGGATAAGAGAGTCAAATCACTGTGGCACAGGCAACATTCCTTTTAATAATTCCTCAGTTTTGAGTGCCTTAAGCACTGCAATTTAACATGCTCAGAAACACCACCCACTAAACTGTATTAAAAATCTTTAAAAGCCCCACAAGGGCAATATCCAAACACAGCTCACTTGGTGCCCAGCAGAAGCAGTATTATGCTGTGTGAGGGCAATGGTAATGACGATGGCAGTGGCGGCAGCAGTTGCTGCTGGCTCCATGCCAGGTCTTGCACACACAGGCAGAAGTGTGTCAGGTCCATGCTCCTGTCACATGGAAGCATAGCAACCACTCTCCTCTCTGTCGCTCATGCAGTCTGGTTTTTTCCAATCTTCTTGAAGAATCAACAACTGGCTGGGTATTTCTGTAGCTGAAAGTAGCTTGCAAACTCTGTGTGCCATAGCTAGAACACCGAGGTGTAAAATCACATCAACTTCTATACTCAGTAGTCCATTAGACCAACATCAGATCTGAGGAGCTGGTAGTACTCCTAGGCTGTTACTATTTTCTTGACCAAGTCACTAAAATAAAGTAAGGGTTTCTCAGTGGCCTTCCCAAGTAGAAGGTGACCAAAAAGGCATATGAACATTATGAGCTGAGGTCAGACTCTAGAGGCCTTCTGCCTGGAATATTCTTAGCCTTAATCCAGACTGCAACCAATTTTCCCCAAACTGTGCTCAGAATTCGCAGTGTTTTCCCAGCCTGCCAGAGAGCAGCATGTGGCCTAATCCTGTCCTTAAAAAGTAGTACCCAGCTGGGCAGCAAAGCTGGGCTTAGCGTGACAATTTTTGCCACATCCAGGAGATTTTGGTAAAATAGCCTGGTTGTGGACCCTCAAGACAGTAGGCCAAAGACTTTTTCCTAGCCTGACTCTATCCTTTCACCCTTCTACCAAACCTTATCATGACATATTCCACTCTCCACACCACTTTTAGTCCATTTTCCAGTTTGCATATTTAATTGCATACTCCATTGCAGTATGACTTTCTCTTCATTTGCTCTGCAAGGGTGCCTGAAGAACAAAGTCAGGTTTGTATAACTCCATGGATGGTAATAGAGGGGAAAAAAAGACCCTTCTTCAGACTTTATATTAGTTATACCTGTTATTCAAGTGAACTGCAACAACCAGAAGCCTCAAGTACAGCAGAAGTCTCTCAGTACTTCAAGATGTCCATCTATAAATACATACACCCAGTTTGGCAATCTCAGAAAATCTGCAAGTAAGTGGACTGTGTTAAGATGGATTCTTCAGAACACTGTATTTTCCATATTTAACTGTGATTCTGAAAGTTTAAAAACTTAGCTAACTGTGGCTCTTTCCTTATAAGAATGGCAAAGAGCCTAAGCCTGAACCGTATCAAGGAGTGGCTCATGCTAATATTGATAAACTTGTCAAGTTTGTTTCCAGTCTGAGGTAGAATGTCTTAGTGGTTTTGCAACTGCTGACCCAGCTAGCTGAAATACTAATGAATGAAAGTTGCTATAAATCAGGAAATCTGTGTATTAAAACTGACCAATAAATGTAATCTTACAGTACCATTGCACTCAAACAGTTATTTGGGAAGCTATGGTAACTGTTGCTTAAATTATTGAATATTGCTTCATTCTACAATTATCAGTACATTAAATTAGAAAAGGTATTTTAACAGTAACTCTGATTCCTAGAACATATAGCTACAATTTACATGGTAAATTCACAATTATGTTTATGTACAATATCTCAAATCTCTTTCCTGTCTCCTCCTTTCTTTGACTATTTTAACATCTCCATTTTAAAATTTGATACTATATTATGAAGAATTTCAAGTTTGATTTCTTTGTTTTCTTCTTTGTTTCAATTTAAGCCATATGATATAGTCAATATTTGAAATTATGATCATTCTTTTGAAAAATTCTTATTAGACTCTTCCAATTACTCGAGTTCCCTTTTACATACTTGTATTATAAAAAAAGTAGGAAAATATGGCACAGACAATAGCAGTCTTAAACACTTCTTCTATAGTAGTTTGTTCCTCATTGCTGAAAACAAACATCCAGCAACTTAAATACCTCCTAAGTATTCCTCTATGCAAACAATTATGTCTTTGAATCTTAGTACAGGACAATAACTTGTAGTTCCTCCACTGCCTCCTATTTCAGCTCACTATAAACTTCTCCTTACATATAAAGTTATATGTAAAGTTTACTCCCCCTCCTTTTATTCCCTGGTTCCCTGTTGTAAACAGCCTTCAGTATCCAGTTACCTTGTGACAGGACAGCAAAAGTCAGGGTAAGCGAAGCCTTAAAGAGTTGCATAAAACAAATACGGTAGATAAACAAGAAAAAGTATTTTAGATCAGCTGATAAGAGTGCAGAAAGAACAAAAATAGCTTCAGCACCCTTGTGTTAACCCATGCAAGACGAGAAAGGGCCACTAATATAAACATGCATTTATATTACAGCTAGAAAAAGAAAAAAAAAAAATTACAAACAGTTTAGAGCTAGAACATCATAAATGGGGTCGGCCTAACATACTTCAGTAGAAGGTTTCTGAAATGGCTGCTGTACTAACCTTGGCTGGTCAGAATACCCCAGCTAGCTTTTCGTTTCGCAGGACACTCCCCTATACTTTCTAGACGTCTTTTGGGGAGATTCTGGCTCCTCTGAAGAGCAGTGCTTGTTGTCATTGTTTGTTTCTCGAGGAAAGCCTGTCTGTCATTGGTGCAGGTACTCTGGTCTGACGAACAGCCACAAATGGATCTCTACTACCTTATTTTCCTCCTTTCACTTTTTCACAAAGGATCTTGCTGTACTTACTGTAGAACGGCTACAACACTGAAATCCATTCACTAACATTTACTAGCTTGGACTAGTGAGTACATAGTGGGGGAAGGGAAGAACTGCTCTAGCATTTTCTATTTTTAAAACAGAGAAAGAATCAGCTTAGCTACAGCATGAGTCTTAACTATTTACATGATTTAAATGGAAAGAAGGTATTCATTTTTTAATCATTTAACCAGATAATAAACAGATTCTTAAAGCATAATTATTCAATGCTTTGGTGCTTGAATAACAAGCAACCTAAACCATAAAATTTCAAACTATTTTATTAGAATGGCATTTTTTTTAATAATAGAAACAATTATTACTGCATCAAGCTTTACTCATATGTAACCTACAGTAAAGAAAGATTTTGGAATTAGGAAGAATCCATGAAACTATGAAGCATTTCTGTGGTTTTTCTGTGGTTTGTTGGGGTTTTCTTGGTTAGTTGGTTGTTACAGTTGTTGTTTTTTAAATAGGGAACAAGGTACCCTACAAGTATCAACTAGGAACAACATCCTCCATAAATAAAAACATGGTTTGACTAACAAAAAGATTTCACTGATTATTTTGAAAGTCTGATCCAGTTATGCTGTAGTAAGGCTGTAGTCTTGTCAGATGAAGAACAAATCAGTACTTTTTAAAAGCTAATAACAAAAACAAAGGCAACCAACTAATAGTAGAATTTTTTGTTTCTTACTATGTATCATGCTGATACTACACAACAGATATCTGCAGAGAGAAGCATTCCATCATAGAATTCCATCTACAGTGATTTCTGTGAATTAATAACATGTTAAGATGCTATATTTACATCCCTAACATTTCTTTCTAGTATTTCCTCACTATCCTGTTTTACTGATCTAAAAAGTAGCCATTCAAAAACTCTGTAAAAGTAAATTAACATCACTGGGTTTCATTAATACTACTTTCAGGTACCTTACCAAAATGAATTCCTAAAGTTTATTAAATGAAAGTTTCTACATCCCTCTTGTTTTTCTTTAAGAGAAAATCAGAGGCAAGATTATAGTGACACAGGATAAGGGGAAGAAGAAGGAGCAGCTGCAAATTTCACCTTGAAATTCCAGCATGTGTGAACTGCCCTCCTGGCATGGCACTACACTCTACAGAACAGAAGCAGGTGGACTTCTGCTTTTCTCGCAAGAGAGGGCAAAACAGCACTCTCCCAGACATCACTCTGCTTTCAGAAAGTTGTTTTCCTCTGGTTTTATCCAGCTCAACAAAGTATAATAACTCATAGACTGAAATAAACGCTTCCACACAACCAGCAATCAGACTCTGCAACTACATCTTGAACAGAGCTTTTGCAAAAGGGCTCTTTATAAAAGGGAACTTAATAAATATATTACTTCAATACTAGAATTACTTGTTAAATTCTAGTGTTTCCTTCAAGTAAATAAAAACTGGAAGATCAATTAACAGGAAACCTTACTAAGGATATGTATACATATGTCTATGTCAGGAAGACATCAGCACTACTATCCAGGTGAGAAATAACTGATGACAATTCTGTACTTGCCATAGCTTTGAGCCTCATCTCAGTTTTACATTTCCTTTCCATTTGGAACAGAATCCCAGCACTTTCAGGAGAAAATGGTGAGGATCAGGATCAAAATGGTGCTGATTGGGATCAGCAAAGAATCTGGCACTGCAGGGCAGTGATTGACAATGGGATGTGAAGACAAGACCTGCATGTTTTTGTAGGGGTTTTGTTGGTGAGGTCATCAGCTGAGATAGCAGCTGGGTCCTCCTAGGGGAGTGGTACAAACCTGAAAGTAGCTCAGGCAATTTGCTTTCCACAGATATTCCAGGCCCTGTTCTCTCTTACTAGTCTCAGGGACGTGACTTGCAGGAGCAAAGAAACCAGCAGATGCACAGACAGCTGCCATGGCTTCAAAGAGGAAGACCCCCAGAGGGGTCACCAGCACCTGCTCATGCTTGTCCAGAGAACTGCATAGGAAGCAATGAACTACCCCCCAGAATTCTGCTCCCAGAATTTATCACCTTCAAGGCAAAGGTATCTCTATTCCATAGACACTTGCAAGTAATTACGATTAAGTTACTTTAAATACTTTGGAAGACATCAAAATGCAATGTGTAAAATTATGCACTTCCCCCCCCCCCCCCCCCCCCCCCCCACACCGCACACCCACCACCCCCCCCACCCCCCCCCCCCACAACCCTTCTCAACCCCCCCCCCTCA
>JANIJG010023277.1:0-14259 GCA_024611175.1 Megaceryle torquata
CCCCTTTGGGGAGGAAGGGGGGTTAACAGAGAGCATCTGTTAGGTCTAAGGGGCTGCCCTGACCCTAAACCATGACAGTTTCTAATCAAATCAGTTTTCTAATCAAACTGGACATTCTCCAACATTGCAGTTGGCTACGTGGAGTATGAACTGCCTTAGCTGTGCACACCATTCAGTGTGAGCAAGGGAATGGGAAAATTTTTACCAAGAAGACATTTTTACATTCATTTTAAGTGAAATCCTTTAGGAATGCTAAAAGTGAGCATTATATAAATACTTGCATGATTTTCTTTTACACATTTTTGGACCAAGTTTAAAAGAGAGGCCGTTTTTATTTTGCAATGATTGTTTCAATTCTTATTTTTAATTCGTAAAATCTCTAACGGTGGCTTATAAATCATGAAGCAGAAACCTACCTCACTTTCTACTACCATCTTCAGGTACGACTCTAACTTCTCTCACTTAACACAATATCTGTAAGTCTTCACGAAATTTTAAATAAATATAAATTGGTTTCACAGAACTCAGTTTAGGTAGGAGGACATTTTCCACAGTCTCATATTAATAACCACAACAACTGATGACAAGAGTATTTCTGTTCTCATAAAATTTCTGTAAAAAAAGCAACACAATCTACAGACCTGTTTTTAGAAATCTGTAAGAAAAAACAGACATTGTAAATGAAATGTTAAATCCTTTTTCTCTTTCAACAGACTAATATAAACAATCCTGTTTCCTAAAATATACTCATTGTCATGATGTCTGTTGAAGCCCATTATTCATGAGGTAACAATGATATTTTTCTTGCTGCATGTATTCTTTAAACTTCTCTGGGGATATGTATTTCATTCCAAGTCTGACCACAGATTTTATGTTAATAAAAGGGACTTAGCTTTGTCTATATATCTTCCTTCCACTGGTATGCATTTAACTATTTAACCATTGGTGGATGAAAAACTGGTATGAGCCAGCAGTGTGTTCTCAAAGCCCAGAAAGCCAATCGCGTCCTGGGCTGCCTCAAAAGAAATGTGGCCAGCAGGTCGAGGGAGGTGATTCTCCCCCTCTAGTCCACTCTCACGAGGCCCCACCTGGAGTACTGTGTCCAGCTCTGGGGCCCCCAGTGTCAGAGAGAAATAGAGCTGCTTGAGTGGTCCAGAGGTGGGCCATGAAGATCATCGGGGGCTGAAGCATCTCCCCCATGAGGACAGGTTGGGAGAGCTGGTGGTGTTCAGTCCAAAGAAGAGAAGGCTCTAGGGAGACCTTGCAGCAGCCTTCCAGTACTTAAAGGAGGACTGCTGGAATGATGGGCAGGGATTTTGTACAAGGGCATGTAGTGATAGGATTAGGGCTAACAGTTTTAAACTGATAGACAGTAGATTTAGACCAGATCTGAGGGAAAAATTATTTTCTCTGAGGGGGATGAGACACTGGAACAGGTTGCCCAGAGAAGTTGTGGATGCTCCCTCCCTAGAATTGGTCAATACCAGGTTGGATGGGGCTTTGAGCAACCTGATCTAGTGAGAGGTGTTCCTGCCCATGGCAGGGAAGTTGGAACTAGATCATCTTCAAGATCTGTTCCAACCCAAGCTGTTCTATGACTCTGCGATGATTCTATGATTTCATTCTTTGGGTGCTTGAAGTATGTCCTCTTCCATTCTGTTTGCAGAATTCTATGCTTTAGACCAGAAAATGTACCAAAACCAAACCTCTCATTTACAGTTAATATCAATCCTATTTTCCAGACAAGGAATAGACTATTCGACCACCATTAAGAGACCCCTTCTCTAATGAAATATGTATATACTCATAAAGAAGGTGGGAAATCAGCACAGCTGTGCATCTTTGAGTTGAAAAGCATTAAGTTCTTTGTGAGATGGCTGGCTGCAGCTGAGATGGCTGTGTCAGGATTATGGATAAAAGGATAGAATCCTTCAAGTCAGTCAGTATTTCTAATGACTAAACAGGCAACTTGCAGAGCCAGTTTTCATTCAACAGAGTCCTTGGTCCCATTCTGGTTTTGTTAATCATTTACTGTATGGTTATGGAAATATCAGATTCCCTGTATACTAGTCAGAAAATGCCTATCACTTTATTTATAACTGTGATTTTACAAGGCTTACTTAATTACAGCCAGATTCTGATGATACTGAGTCACCCCAATGAGTTTATTGAGTACTTCCAGTGACCCCTTGTAGGAAAAGGTGCTATTAGCATTAGGAAAAGTGGCTCAATTGATTCCTCAGTGTTGAGGAGATCATTTGAAATCCCCAGGTGCTGGATAAATGCAAAGTTATATGTCTGTTATGTATAACTCACACGGACTA
This sequence comes from Megaceryle torquata, assembly GCA_024611175.1. Classification (NCBI taxonomy): domain Eukaryota; kingdom Metazoa; phylum Chordata; class Aves; order Coraciiformes; family Cerylidae; genus Megaceryle; species Megaceryle torquata. The sequence continues at coordinate 2,325 of JANIJG010023277.1, forward strand.
TGAGAAAATAATTGTCATGCAAAGGGGTTTGCTAGCATGCACCCTGCCTCCCATTGACTTCATTAAGTCCCTGTGTGGGAGCAAGAGGCTGTAATTTGCAGATCCCTCTGAAGAACTGGGTCTTTACAAGGTAATCTCAGCATACATCATGTTTTCACCAATGAGTTTGATGGAACATAAAACAAAATTGTGATGACAAGTAAATCCATCAATGGCACACCCAGTAGATTCCAATTACGTTAATTAGAGTAGACTTTCTAATGAGTGGAATGTCAAACTCTGGATCTATGCCCAATGCTAATCATTCATTCATTTTGCTGCTGGTTCTAATTCACATTATGCCAAGGCGGTTTCATGCATTCTGACACCAAACTATGAGCAAAGTGCTTGTGCTTTAGAAATAGAAGTACAAGCACCAGTTTGACATACTAATTAAATGTGCCAGGGTGCAAGATATATTGCTAAATGTCATTCTGTCCCCATAAATGCAGACATCAGACAAAGCACAGAAAGGCTGTAAAGCAGTACTTATAATAATTCCACAGCATAAACAAGACAGTGACAGTAACTACCCTCTTATTCTGAGGAGTCTGCTGAAGTGGTATTCAAATAATAAGGAAATATCTTGGAAATAAACCTATTACATTAAAAGGGTACTGAACTAGCAGGGTGTTTCTGAACATAACAAAGCCACGGAGTGATAATCACATTGATACTAACCTGATACTCAGCTAAATGCTCTGTACGTGATCTAAGAAGGTGTTCTAGAAAGATCCACTCCAGAAACACAGACTGCTTGCATTCAGGGGAAATATTCACCTGCACCAGTAGCTTTAAGACATAAAAGTTAGGTGCCATCTGCTGATAATTAAGTGTGTCTGAGCTTATTTTGTATTAACTTCAGTGACTGATGAGGGTGAATGCACACTAAGGCACCCAGCTGTGCACTGGGGAGGCAGAAGCATAGACACACATCCATCTCTTCTGATGGTTCTGCTGCAAGGACAGGAGCCTTCCCTAGAGTGGGAAGAGGGTAGATAGCAGTAAAATCCCCATTTCCTGCAGGTACTCTATCCAGACTCTTATCCCTTGAGTTCACTTTCGACATGTGTCACGTACTTATTCTACGTCAACCAAGCACATTTTCAAGCTCAGATGCAGAAGATTATGGCTTTGTATCCATCCTCAGGATACAGGGATGCACTGGTGATGAGTATCTTCAGTATCATAGAATCATAGAATGGTAAGTGTTGGAAGGGTCCTCTGGAGATCATCGACTCCAAACCTCCTGCCAGAACAGGGTCACCCAGGGCAGGCTACACAGGAACAGAGCCAGGAGTGTCTTGGAAGTCTCTAGAGAATGGTGTGAAGGGAAGTTGTTCAATGCTTCTACAGCTATGAATGAGCAGCTGGGCATTGATTTGGTTCTCAAACACAGTTTTAGGTACCCTAACCTGTTAACACAGAATTAGAGACACACTTTAACTTAAGTAGTATATATGTAATCTATACTTTGCCTATCTGAAAGGAAAGCTAAAGTTAGATTTTCTGTCAAGTTCACTACAGATTAAAGTCACAGTCTTTAGATACTCAGTAGATAATCTCCTGATTAATTGTGTTCGCAGAGCTCTGGTTCCTCATCTTCTACCCTCTCGTGTGCTGATGTTAACAGTACCAAGCAATGGAAAGTGAATCACTGCCTGCTCTGGGTAAGGTGATATCCCAAGACACTATAACTGCAGTAATGTCTAAATATTTATCAGACACAAGACCGAACAGGATAAATTGCTGGTGTCAGGTGTGTAATTTTCTTTAATAATAATAAAAAAAATATCTTTTAAGAGGTATTTAAGATCCCTGGAGGTGCTAAGAAATAAACTTCAACCTGTAATGGCTTTTCAAACTTATGCTTATTATGTAAATCATTATACAGTGAATGAGAATTACTCCATTCTGACTAAATTTATGGATAGAATAACTGATTTATATAAAATAAAAATCTGCTGAACTACAATCCCTGCCTTTTTCAGGTTTGTCTAGTTTATATCTGTTTACTTAACATGGACAATGCATCATACAGACAGAAAAATACCTGTAACCCCTTGACTTCATAATCAAAAGGACAGATGCCTAAATGAGATCTCTCACTAAAAAATTCACAAGCGAATGGTTTGAAGGATATTAGAGGAATAACAAAAGTGACAAACAGCACTTGAAATGTTTTTAAATAGAGAAAAAAAGGAGTAAAGATAATTTCTAAAGGGTTGTTTTTCATTTCCCTGTTTTTCAGCCACAATCATTCAAACATTTTGTTTTTCTTTTAGCTTTTCAGACATACTTTTTAAACTGGAAAAAGAAGAGGAAAAGTAACAGGGAACCTTTCGTGTCTAATAAAAATGTAGCACTAGAAAAAACCTCGATCTCTATTAATAATGGCAACAATAGTATATCACAAACAAATTGGCTAGCTCTACATTTGATATATAAATACAGAAAATTAGGAAAGCCAATGTTTTGTGAGATTTCACACTCCTGTTCAGAAAATAACTCTGGGGAAAGCTTCCAGATTTGCAGATATTTTAGATTTTTAGATATTTATTTGTGGTTCATTTACCACCACCTCAAAGTTTCTTACGTAGAATGTACAGATCAGCAGGTATTAGACCATGCACTCCTTTTTCTTTCATGGCACATATTCAGAAGCTTAGAATCCACCCAGCTACAGTGTCCCAGCACAGAATGAAAAAGAAATAGAAAGAAACAGAAATGTTTCTTGGGTTGCTATCACCCATAATATGTTTTCTCCTTGATACACACCTCCTCCTCACACCCGATTCTTTGACCTTAATTCTGCTGGTGCTGATAAAAGTTCGACAGATTACAGGTGTCATTCCAGAGGGACAAATGGCCCAAGGGATTTAATTAATTATTTTTATGTATGTACTAACAGGGAGTAGAGACTGCATTTTGACTTTCCCTTTTTAAGTTATTAGCTCTTTCTCCATGCACTATTTTGTTGCCAAATCTCTTCCTTTTCTCTCTTCCTTTCTTTCTAATGCACATCTCTGATATCTATCCTCCCTTTAACATATCTTTTAGAGCTTTTCATAATTTTTGCTTCTATTTGCTGATTAATTCCTGGGGGGGGGGGAAAAAAAAAAAGGAAAATTAAACATGCTAAAAAATATTCCAAACTTCCAGAAAAGTCTTGTGCAACTTTAAGGAGATGCAGTGGCTTTCTCTCTGAATTTGAACTGGTATGGTTGCAGAAATTGATTAGAAGAATAATCAATAGTTCAAATTAATCAGGTTCTCCATTCCTTTTTACAGGAACAAATAATACTTTGTACAACACATTGACAAGTGAGGTCAGAAATCAGACTGAAGGTATTAGTAACAATGGGCAGAAGAATTTGTACGAGTACAGATTAGTGTGGTTTTGCTGGGAGAGTAGAGAGATGTCAAAATCTATCTCATGAGGATCTTACCAGCTATTTTAAAACCATCACTTAAGAAAATAATCATTACCATCAACAATTAAGAAAAAAAAATTTAGTAGTTTCTAGAATAAAGTAAGTTTGAAAGGTAGGACTTCAACATCTTACTGCATTTTTTGCCTGTTATGAATCCACAGGTAAGTTGAAAAAGTTTTTTAAAGTTTCAATTTATTATTATTCTTTTTATATCATTTATTTCATGTCATGTAGAAGGTTACATTAACATAGTACAGCATTAAAATTCAAAGCAAATTCATTCACTTGCGTTTTGCAAAGATTGAAAGATAAAGATCTCACGGAAAGATTTGTTTCAAATGTTTTGAGAAATGAAGGATTAAATCAGTGATTGTTTAGGTGCTCCATCTATTGCATTTATTTTATACTTGCGGACTTGGATGAAACATATAGTGCTCTATATTCAGATTTAAAACTGCCACTGCAGCCTGAAAAGTTCATCTTTGCACCATGATATCTTCATTGTCTAGAAGCTACAACTTTGGTTAACATTTCCAGGATCAGGTCAGCAGCCTTCCCAGAAAAATTCAGAAGTTAGTACCCTCTAGTAGAAGTCATGCTTCCTCAGAAACTGCTTATAATAGACATATCAAGTACACTGGATGATTTGTAATACATGCAAAGATCAGTGGGTCACATTAAATAAAAGTAGATTTAGTAAAATTGTGTAGCCTACGCTGTATCATAAATTATTAAAATTAATGAACCTGATCCCCTCTGCAGATTACTCCATGGCTGACACTGGTATAATTTCATTGATATTAATGATTCACTTCCAGTTTCACAGTGATGTAAAACTGGAATAATAGCATGATGATTCAGGTCTAATACAGTTAAATTAGCTGCACCATTTACATTAACAAATGGCAGGCAAATATGTCTTCCTTTGTTCATTCAAACCAGGTGATTAGGGTGTACTTTTTTTTTGTCCACCATTATATAGCACATTAATCTATATGCTACCATTATATAGCACATTAATCTATGTGTTACCATTATATAGCACATTAATCTATATGTTTCATAGGTGCCTATACAACAGCTTTTGGATCCTGATCTTCAGAAATGTAATTTTAGTATGGTGAGAAGAATAAGAGATTGAAGGCTGGGATGGAGGTTGTGTCAGGAACGGAATGAAAGTTGTAACCTGAGCTGTAAGACAAACACTTCTGCCCTCTCAGGGATATTTTCCTACCCTGGTGCATGCCTTTGGTTTTGAATATTGTTAATGAACTGACCAGTCTTTCACTGGGCCATTGCACTCTTGTGGGATAGGCTTAAGGCTCTGCCATTGGATGGTACGAGCCCATCTGACTGTGCTTGACTGAGGTATTCCTCTAGGCCAAATGGAATAAACAGATCTAGATTTACCTCCACTTGCTGCTTTGAAATTCAGTAACTGAAAGAGCAACACTGTCAGAGTGCACTGATGTTTAAGCTATTATACAAGCTAAATCTAATTAACTCATTGCAATATTCTGATCACAGGGGTTTTTTTCACTTAAATACAGACAAGTCATGTATTTGATTTTGAAAATTTAAATAAGAATGAAATATGATGCTCATGCTTCTGTTACTTGTCCACACCATAGCCGTTTGACATGCCTAAAAATTTATTTTAGAAGCAAAAAGCCCTGTGACTGAATATAGCTTTTAATGTGAGTGCTTTTGACATATAGTTTTGCTTTTGACACACTCTAGTTCTTTGAGGTAGCAGTATTTTTACTGAATAGTTTTAAATCAACAAATGAATAGCATTACCAAAAATTATTTTATTCTTATCCTTGTTATTTCATTAACATATATTGAAGCAGAATACAAAAAAGCCACTCTCTTGTAAATACTAAGAGATCTATGCAGCCAAAATTAGTATCTTTGTATTAAAATATTGCTTTGAAACATGGCTGGTCTGAAATACAATTCCCAGTATGTAAATGCTGAAAAAGATACTATTTTCCTCAAATCCTGGTACAAATATGTACACAAATATTTACTGTTTAAACCTGACCATTGGAACTGGAATCATTAGAATGTTTGCACAAAACATTTTGTACTTCCAGGTGTATAAATACACTATGGTCATCCAAATCTGAGGCTTATAAAGGAATATGGCTTGCTAAGTGAACAATTTATGTTCTGCAAGTTGGGCAGCTGTAGGGCACCTAATTATTTGAAAGGCTACCAAATGGTAATGGACTTTCAGTTAAGCTAGTTAAATTGGAAATACTGCCTTTGATTCATTTAGATTATGTAATAATGGAGTCCCAGTTAAATTTCAAAATATCATGAGAATATGAAAATTGATTGTAACATTTTGAGTAACCTGAAAACAGAACAAAACAAAACAAACTGGTTAAAAACAGTTTCACTTTTAGAAAATATTGATGTTCTGACAGCACTGAATTAAAACCTATTCCTTTCTCACCTGCTCTTTGGCTAAGTTTTCCAGCTGGTTATATTGCTGTTCAGTTTTCTTTATTGTTCATTATTTGAATGTTGATGTTCATCTTTCTGATACAACTATGGTGTTTGGTGGATGCCAGCAAAGCACAGTGCAGTAACACTTTCACCCTAATATGAGTGTTAAATAGATGTGCAGCATTTTAATTAAGCTCTGCTGCTAGTTTAGCAAGTGCAGTAGTGCAACAATGCAACCACTACAGTTTTTCTCTCTGCTTTCCACCGTAATATTCTCAAGTTTGTTCCAAGCAAAAATAAGTAAACTTTGGTTACAGAGTAGTTTGGTATAACTTTTGTTAGTAGCTTTATTAGTGTCAGGACAATTTATTTGTTTGTTTGTTTGTTTCTGGGACTCCTGTGCACTTTTGTTGTCTTTCAGTGGTATCAGGAGTCTTCCTTGCAAGTATCAGCAGATGCAGCAGATGAAGGGCTGTGGGATTGAACTGCTGGTAAAACAGCTGACACTAGAGCAAATAGCTCTGGTGATGTGATGATGGATACCATGGTATTAAACTGGCACTTGACTGTATATGGTTGAAATATGAAAGAGGATTTTTATGTGGGAAAATCATTATTGAGAGGTGATAGAGTTCTTTATTATGTCCAGACTTGAATAGTTCTTTACTATGAATGATGCTACAGATACCTTGCTGGCACAGTACCACACATTTATTTCTTTGCTAATGAAGAACTTCTGTGGTTTGTTGTTTTTCATTTGAAGCATCATTAGCAGTATGTAAAAGGAATGATGACTGTGTTTTAGATTTCCTTTTGCTGATAAATTGCTTTGGTTTTTTTTTTTTTCCCTTCCTAAGTTGCAGTACCTGAATTTTTATGTAAATATAAAAACTTTGCTTGATATATAATAAACTAATTAAAATCACTTAACAAAATGAAGAAAACTACAACTTTCCAAAAAGAAAAAGAAACCACACATTTCCTGCAATTTGAGCTATGATCCTATTTCTCCTTGAAAAAGAAGAAAAAAAGGCTGTTTAATACTCCATAGAAGTCAACACTTAGGCTCTGTCAGAGCAAGGAAGGAAGCAGATTCCAAAGATAAGGAAATACGAGGGGTTTGCCAGAAAAGGGTTCCTCCTGCAATACCTTGTCAACACCCTTTCATTAAAAGAAAAAAAAAAAGCTATTGCAAAATGATTTTTAAATTTAACTTTACCATTCACTTCACAGATAGTATCCAAAACCCCTGAGTTTTGTACCTTTGATTTGGAATGTATTTTAAAAGGCCAGTGGCAACTAATGAAGGACTGCACATCTTTCAAAGTAGAACCATTTTCATTAGGATTTGTTCTGCTGCTGGAGGTTTATCTGGTGTTTAAACAGATAAATCTAATAAAAATGAACTTAGGATATTTGCAATGTCTGTAACTCATTTTTCTCCAATGGAAGAGAGAGACTGGAAGACCTAGGGTGATATCTTGCTCCGTAGTTCACAAAAGTTTTGAATCCTGTTTAATCCTTAAGTTTGTTCTATGCACATTTCTCAGCACAGATTTACTTTTAACATTTGCCTTCTTTTCCAAAACACTACAGCATTTCATGCAACACAAAATATGTATTCTAGGAGTGTCCATAAATCCCTTTTCATTATCCCCATGAAGGGTAAAAAACACTAAATAGAGTGTCCTAAGTCATTTAGTTAGCATTGTCTTCTATGTTATAAACATCCTCTCAGAGATTCCATCGCCTCTTGCATCTGAAGTAATAAAACTCAAAAAGCACACAATAGGTAGTTTTTCCCCCTTATTATAAATCTAAATAAATAAAAACTCTGCCATAATTGAGAGCTGTACATCTTTAGGCAGTTCCTTTCAGTAACAGCATTTTAATTAGGGTTACATATACCCCAATCCTTCTCAAGGGAACTTCTTATTAGAATAAGAATTAATAATGCGACTGTTCTCCTGAAAGCTAATGCCTTGTAAGCTGACAGTACTGTGCCTTTCTGTCTTTTAGATTCTAAAGTAAAATTCTAGTAATGGATAATGCTCCAGCTTTGGTAGTATAGTCATGAGGAGGGGAATTAAAATATTAGTATCTTGCATATAATTCATTTATGCCAATGCAACTGTGCATTGTGGAGAAGCTGGAGAGGAAGAGCTGGGCTGATTCAAAGACATTTACATTGAACGTCCTGTTCAGAACAAAACACAACTGACTAGTATAAACCTTTCATGATTTACTTGTACATGATGAGTGAGAGTTACTTGAGCATAAAGGGGATACTTCATCCTCTTCTAAGATGAAGATAGAAATATACTCAACTGCAAACCAATTATGATGATATTCAGGTATTTTGAAGTCTGTTGAATAGGAAACATTGAACTGCACTTGTGTGATGATTAGCTTCATTGAGTTCTATTAGCAAATGCAGTACTTCAATCAATGCAGAGGTTAGGCAAAGGAAGTTTACTGTATTGATGGATTTCATAAGGGATATATGGAGCCATCTGGAAAGGGGTCACTCTTATGAGCCTGCTGAAAGAGCTGGCACTGTGGCTTTCACAGAAAGTAGCCACAGACTTCATCAGATTACTGTATCTGAATCGTGAGACAGCTGCATACTCTCAATCTTACCTTACTTACAGACTGCAGCATGCAATTACTTGCAAACAGCTATTGATTCTGTTAAAAATAAATAGGAATCTATTACAGGGGAGACTGCAGTTTCTAGTGTTCAGAAATGTTTTATTGCCTTCCTGTTGAAATAGTGATGTCTTGCTCCAGGAATACTATAAGCCTAGGGAAAAAAAAAATGTATCCAGCATCTTTAGGGAAAAAGCTCTGGGGACTACATCACTATTAGAGAGATTCAAGATCAAAATTATGGGCTAATATCTGAAAATGGGAATCCCAGGCAGCTGAGAATCTAGAAGAAATGACAGGGCAGTTTAAATGTTTAACTGCTTTAGAGTTACGTACACGCAGCTGGTCAGCCTGACGCTGTTGGGAGCTATGAAACAGTATGTCTTTGTAAGGCAAAAAGACAAGGAAAAGGAGATATCTATGCTAAAGTTATTATCATTATTAATCATTCATATCATTACATTTTCCTTTAGATTGTTTATTCATTTTGTACTGAGTCATTCATAGTGTTGTTTCTGTAGTTAACACGTTTGGAATAATCATTACTAAATCCCACGGCTAAGGGTTGTTTTGCAGGGTTTTTTTCTTACACTAGAAACTTAAGCACACTGCATTTTAATTCTTCCTAAATACATGTGACTTTGCATCTGGTGCAATTTTCAAATGATATCCTGTGTGAAACCAGGTTAGATCAGTATTTAGATGACAAATACATAAGGAACCATTAGATGGAGAGTCATCTAGAAATAACTAAACTAGAAGCTCTTATTTTCCTGCAACTGAAACTGAGATGTGCCCAAGCACACTGCTGGGAGATGCAACGCTTTCTTCTTGAAATCTGTCTTCTCTGTAAGGCACATCCAAAGTCAGGCTCTAGGCCACTTCACTTTGGAGTCAAGCTATGCTTTCTCTTTAACGATAGCAGAATGCCAATGATCATAAAAGCTGAGTCTGTCAAACCAGTTACTGCGGTCAAATGTTACATCATGCATTCTGTAACAAGAAGGAAGGAAGCTCTCGGGTACCACTGGGAAAGGCAAATACAAGCTTTCTGTACTATGGAGTACTACTTCTAGGTCAAACATAGAGTAAAGTTGTAATTCCCAGCTAGAAGACACAGAAACCTGAGTTCCTCATCCAGAAGGTTCTTTTCTTTTTAATTTTTTTTTTTTTCCCCAGTTTATGATTATGAGAAGAAATACAGAAATCTCATGAAGTACATATGCAAAATTGAAAAGTATGAAATTAATAACACGATAAACATTTAATTGAGGGCAACCTGAGGACACTGTTGAAATATTCATAAGGTCCAACGAGACAAGCAACGGGAAAGCAAAAAGACTGTATGGAGTTAGAGAGAGACTTCAAAATATTCAGCTAAGTTCAAGAGCAATTACAAGATGAAAGCAGGTATAGTAGCCAAAAATGAGACTTTCCTAAGTCTGAGTTAACATTTTAATTTTAGTATTAAAATTCTCAGACCAGGGTTAAAATATTTATGCACTTCCATTGAGAAACATCACTTCTTTCCTACAAAGTCCATTAATAATTTTACTCTTCTGCTTAACATTAATCCTGTTAATACAAACTGCACACACATGATTTCTCTGTATAAATTCAAACCCAGCATTTTCAAAGGTAATAGGTTCATTGGAGTGGCAAGAGCTGCAAATTAAAGGACACAGATATTGCTACATCAGCAAACAAAGAAAGTGCCAGCAATTCTGGCTAATCAAAAGAGCCATCAAAAGACCAAATGTTATTTGTTTTGATGTATTTAGATGCTATGTGTAATAACACAATGGAACCTTGGATTCTTCTTGAAAATGAAAAGTAGAATTTGGCACAATTACCCGATTAAGCATCTTCTAAATAGATTATACAAAATGTAACAAAATTATGAAATCCATAGTCAGTTTGTTCTTCAAAATATGACTGTTTCATCTGTCATTTGGTTCTAAATTAGAATTTTGTGTTTCAAATAGGTTGAGGGTTGCAAGAGGATTTGACGATTTCAGATACAAAGACTTCCTACGGCACAAGGATGCAGAGAGAATTTCATTCTGTGTGAGTGCCCTCTGCATAACGCACTTCATACGCTACAAAAATTTACTGCTATAGTTCTTGTGGGACTAAAAACATAGCACATCTTAGACACAGAGAAAAACTGCAAAACTAGATATGCATTGGGAGAAGAGATGTCACCTTTCAGTCACTCTGGACTGCTTTTCAGTGTTTGAGAAAGCCCCCAACTACCAGTCAACACAGAAGGAAAAACTACAGCCCCGAGCATAATGCGCAGGCTTCAAAAATCAAAGTAACCTTAATTATTTCTAAGATGACTGCTTTCCTTAGGAAACAAAAGAGATGATAAGAAAAGGTGCTACTACATTATTATTTCAGTCTCAAACCAGAGGCTTCATCTAGTCAGCTCATTAGCCTGTTGCACCGGGCTGAACTCGGTGTAAATCAGCTCCTTCAAAGTCTCCATTTATAGGTAAATGAAATTCCCTGTCCATTGGCTAAGGCAGGCAGGGTTTGTGTAGGACAATGCTTTGAAAGGTCCCTGCAAACCCAGGTCCTTTTAACTTCCAGATTTCCAACTCTTTTTCAATTCTTAGGCCTGCAGCATTGTAGCTTTAATTTATGTTAATGTATGATTGGATTATGCGACTGTTGCCAGAGCATCTGATATGTCTGCATCGCTCCTCTGTTCTGTGACAATGCCTTCAGTGATTAGCTGGGCACATTTAAACATTGTTTGCACTGCTGTATAAACTTCTGTGAGGCTTTTAAGCAAGAAGATAGTGGCAAAAACTTTGGGTATGTAGCAGACGGAGAGCCAAGTACGACGCATCAGTGGCGGATTAGTCGGCACCGCTACACCGTGTAGAAGAGAGGAGATTAAACATTCTTCATTTGTTAGTTATGTTGGAGACTGTTCACAAGTAGGAATAACCTTCAAGTCTCTCTTTTCAGTTTAACTCATTAATTAGTAGTCACATCTGTCTAATCTATTTGCATGTTTAGATTCTGTATTTTGTTGATTTGCAGTAATTTCTTCAGCCCTGTAACATCTAAGATGTAAGCACAGAATACAAACTTATACATGTTCTGTTCCATTAATGTTTTCTGTGTTTCCATCTATCTCCCCATGCTTATCTAGGAGAGTAAAAGTCAAAATAATTAAAAATTTCTGGAATAGAGAATTCAGTTCAAGTAAGTAGAAGTCTCCATTGGACTTTCTCTCTTCTTTTCTTTTTTTCCTCCTTTTCTTTATTTCTTTTCTCTTTTCTCTTTTCTTTTCTTTTCTTTTCTTTTCTTTTCTTTTCTTTTCTTTTCTTTTCTTTTCTTTT
>JANIJG010023279.1:0-18715 GCA_024611175.1 Megaceryle torquata
AAAAGGAAAAGGAAAAGGAAAAGGAAAAGGAAAAGGAAAAGGAAAAGGAAAAGGAAAAGGAAAAGGAAAAGGAAAGAAAAAGAAAGAAAAGACAGTTACCATTGAAGGAAATTCAGAATACTCAAATGAAATATCCTGTTGCTAAAATTCCTGGAGGAGACAAGTTCAGTAGATTGTCTCATTATGTCTACCACACAACAGCATTTACTTTAGCAGAATAAAAAAAAAACCAAACAAACAAACCCACAAAATCATAATGGCCAGTAATCTAATTCCTTGTTCAATACTTAGATCACATGCTCAGAGAGAAGAAAAAGATAGATTAGGTCTCTTCTAAGTATATAAATAATCAAATCCATGTTTTTCCCCTAGAAATTCTGAAATATGAGTGAGAATCTCTTACTGTCCACTGAAATTGTGTGATTTTTCCTGCAGGAAGTTCAAAATTAACCATGTCAGAGACAAGAGTAATTTGGAGATTAGGGCTCTAGGTGTGAAGAGAGAATCATGGGTATTGTGCCATCTTTTCAGATCATAGTTAACTAGATGAAAGGACTTTTATTCAAAATTTGTTTGGGTTTATTCTTGTTTAATCACTTCATTTTCAGATGTAAGAAACATAGATACAGACAGATAATTCATCCAATATTATAAAAAAAAAATAATTGTAAAACAGGCAAAAGGAATTAAACTCTAGATGAAAATCTGGATGAAGACAGAGAGTTCAGAAAACTCTTTTATGCAAGATATTTCCCTTTTAAATGGCTGAACCCAGACAAGATGAATTCTAAATACTAGTTTGGGGTATTTTTACAGTAAATACAGAGAAATAAGAAGTTCTCTGGCAGAATTGTCTCATCCGGAAATAAATTCTTAAACTATGTGAGATGAACAATGTCTACAACACTACCTATTTCTATAGCCTGAGAAAACTGAGGAGTCAAGGTTAATTTACTTGCATGTAGACGGCTATTCCACAGATACCTAATTTTTTGTCATTTATTCTGCTCTACAAGACATGATTTAGCAAGAGCTTGGGTTTCAATCTTGCAGAGTTAAAAATGGTAATGATAATATTTATGTAAATACTACTGAATAGTATATAGTTTTGGAAGGTTTACCACACCTGTTGAGTAGCATGGTGTTAATTAAATCTCTTTAATTTCTTTCTGTGAAGTTGATTATTTTGTGAAATTACATGCAAACCTGACATTTATGCTGATCATCTCCTCTAAAGACATTATTTATGTCGATTTTTTGAATGAATAGTGATCTCCTCTACAGCATGATGGGTCTAGAGGCTTATTTGTACTTCTCAGTAATGACAGGATGAAGCATGATAAGTTCATTAATTGCAGATTTATTCAACCTGTTGCAACTGACAAGAAATATATTAAACTCTCTTTCATAATGCTTCCATTTTCTCATCTCATAGATAATGGCTTATATACTATGACCATCTAATTTACTTTTACCTGAACTTTTTGCTGATAACTTTTACTGATTCAGTCTACCATTGCTTGTTTTTTTCTGGAAGAAAAAAAAAAATCTTAAAAGATATAATTTAAATATTAGACTGAGCAGCACCACAGAGGATGAAGATAAATATTGAGAGGAGTTTTTCAGAAACCTTGCAGAGGTGATGGCCTGAACCCCTAACTGTGTATAAGACAGGAAGGCCAGATTAAGCATCAGATAGAAATTCCTGAGATAGAGGAAATCTAGAAGATTATGAATACTCTCAGCAGGAAAAAAACTGCCTTTTCCCCCCATAAATACTCAGCTCCATAGGTTTTGTGACCTGGTAGTAAAGGATGGGGAAGAAGCTATCTCTGAGCAGGTATACGAGTCAGATGAGAATGGGTAATTAAAATCAGTTGGAGAAAAACCCATCTAACAACCTCACTTTCATCTCTAGACGTTTGCTGTCTTTCTCAGGTGCTCAGAATGGGGATGTTGTAGAGAAGCTGTTAAAGCTCATCTCGCATTCATATTATCAGCCCCTGCAGCTTATCCATGTAGGTACCAATAATAATGCTGAGAGACTTGCCGGAAGCAACTATTTAGCTTTGACAATAACAGTGAATGCAAGCTTGGTGGTTCGGGTAGTTTATTCTCCATCCTGCTGGTGAAAAAGAAAGATCTGTGGAGGAGATGGATCCTCCAGGCCAATGCTTGTCTGTGCAGCTTGTGTTGCCAATGAGGATTTAGTGTTTGAGATTCTCTTTTCAGACGAAGGAGTTCTAGGGGAGAAAATAAAGCTCACATATAAAATATGCAAGAATGGTAAGAGGAGATTATACTGCTCCATTATTTGTTAAAGGGCCAAACAAGGAAAATGTGGGCAAACTACTGACTGGGAGGCTGATCTAGTGGCAACAGACTCAGGTAAGGCTCAGCTCATAATTTCTTTGCCTTTTGTTTTTTTGTTTTCTACAACAATTTCTTCCAAACCTCTGAACTTCTCCTAGGCTTCTGTGCTTAATGTCAGTGATCAAAGTAGAGAAGACTACCAGCAGTAGATGAGGATCAAGTAAGGAATTATTATAGAGAAACTTACTCACACAAGTCCATCAGACCCTTTGGAGTGTATTTAAGAATGCTGGCTGATATCATGGCAGGACTGCTCTTAAATACCTTCAAAAAATTATGGAGATCAGGATAAAGGTAAATGATGAACCTACCTTCAAGAATGGTCAAAACCATGATCTTGGATGCTACAGGCCAGTCAGGCTCACTTTTGTCCTGGTAGGACTGTGGAATTAGTCACCTTGGAGCACATTTTCATCTGGGAAGGAATAATTCCTGGCAAAGCTGCAGGTTGGGACTGACAGGCTGGGAAGCAGCTCTGTGAAAGGTCCTAGGTATCTTGGTAAGCTGAGCAAACGCCATCAATGAGCCCTTACAGCTGCAAAGGCCAAAAGCATCCTGGGTTCTGTGAATGGGAACGTGGCCAGTAGATTCAATGCTCATTATTCTGCATTAAGTTACCAAGTTCAGTTCTTGGCCCCTCCATATAAGACACAGATCAATTCAAGTGAGTTTATCAGAGGGCCACAGGGTAGTCAGGGCTGGAGCATTTGCCCCAGAATTATTCAGCTATTTTTCTCTGTGTTTGCTTACAGTTTTACATACAATTTGTATTAATTACACTGATGTATTAGACATTTATTGCAACAGTAAATTCCAGAAGGGGTGACAGTCTGGAAACTTCTTTTTGGGTAATTTGTATTTTGTGACCAAACTGAATATTTAAGAGAAAAAAAAATACCATTAAGAGACCTCAGTTGCAAATCCTTGCATTAGCTGACACAAAGCTCCACAAAATAAATGCTAACCAACTTTCAGCTAGTGCTCTCTTCAGTGTTTCTTCTAAAATCACTTTGTATAGTAATCTCAGATTATGTAAGAATTAATTAAGCAAGATCTGCTTTGTAGATACACCATGTAAAAAGCAATATTTTGTTTCCAACAGTGCTGAAGACCAAGGCTACTTTCCTTAGCACAGTTATTGCAAGAAAAGTAAAAGTATTAATATGTTAGGTTCTCTTCTGGGAATTCAAGTGCTGATGCTTATTTACAGCATAGGGTGTGTTCATTCTTATGTCACTGTAATATATTGTTTCTTCCCTCCTCAACTCCCCCTTCCTCTTCTAAATTCTTCCTCTCACCTCTTCCACTGTGATCTCTGTCTTTCAGGGGTTAAAAAACACAACAGCAGCAAAAGTAAATTTAAAAAGATGGTATCAGGCCAACTTGATGGCAAAGATTCCTGTGACAGTCAACTGAATATTTTCATTAACATCCTCAGCTGCTTCATACCCTGCAGTTAGAAATGTGAAACCTCAATATAGAAACAGCACAGGTATATAACTGAAACCCCAAAGAGTAAATCCCAACTACATGGAAGGGCAAAGAAAACCATGCTGTTAAATAATTACTTAGTAGTTCTCTAAGCACAAGATACATCACTTAAAAACCAACATTGATAATAACAAATGTATAATAAGTGATTGAATAAAAATCTTTAAATGAAATATGGTTATGCTCCTTTATTTTCAAAAGCTGAAAACCTGAATTCTTTAGAACTACTGAAAAAGTTCTGTGACATGAGCCTCTTTTAGAAGAACTGCCAGTTACTGGATGCTTGGCAACCTAGTTTTCTTATTTACCCATGCAGAAACCTTTACAATAAGGTGTTTCTGCATTTCAACCTTCCTCCAAGAACAATTTACATAACATAGCCATAGAGTTTCATCTAAGGTGTATGATGGCATGTCAGATATACACATGGGAGTAGCAGAAACTATGCAGAGTACATACATTTGTGTTCTAGGAAGGCAACTGATGGTCATATGGGAATCTGAAATAGTACTATATTTAGACAATTCTCTCCCACTCCATATTTGTTGATGCTTTTATTTCTGTTCATAGATATTGGATATGGTGGTTACTTTTTTTCACAATATCATTACACCTTGACCTCCTTGATCCACTGCACCCTCTACTTTTTTTTTTTTTTTTCCAATTTGCACAGAGTATTTTCCTATCTTCCAAGATAAGCTTCTGTGATTACATTGGAATAGCTTTATGCTACTTATGCTGTATCTTGGATAATTTTATGTGGCATTACAAAATATAAACCATTGCATTAATAGGTTTAAGCCACATTTTTCCAATGCAAAACACACAAATGAACACAACTTTGTGAAACTATATATATAAAAAAATGGTTATTGGGAGGGTGAGCTTAACATCAGGGAACATAGGTCAGTGCTAGGAAAGTATTTTGTTTTTATTAGAAGTGATCATGAATGATCCTTTTATGAATTATTTAGAAGATTTGAATCATTTGACTTTAAAAATGTTAATAGGACTAATTTTTTTTTTTTTTCTGCAAATAAAAACTGTGCTTCCTCTTGTCCACAAAAAAGATTTTGAGTGCAACAACTGTTTATCTTGAAAATGTATCATACAAGAAATTATATTTATAACTACATAAATTAAAAAAATAAAATAATGATTTTCCAGAAACTATCCATTTTTATTTCTGCAGTTCATAAAAATCCATTTTTAATAGTTTGTCTTATTTTTTAAAGCCACTTTTATTTCATTTGTATAGTAAATATTTTTTCTCTTGAAAAGTGTTCAGCTGTTAACTCACTATTAACTCACTAATACAGAAACAAAGAGCAGCTATCCACCATTACTTTGTAATGTTTGGATGCTTCTGTTAACAGATACCTTCAGATTTTCAGGGAAAATATATACAAAGAACTAGATGTGTAAATATATCTATATATTACCTATGTATTCCTTAATATATTGCCTGTGTACCTTACACATCTACAAAATGAAAAGCAACACTTAATTTTGCCAAACACAGTTTAAGAAATTGAGATAAAAATAACCAATATTTAAGAGACAAAGAATAATACAAGGAATAAAATATTTCATGAGTAACTTAGCTTTCAAAAAATGGTGCCAAAGGACAGTACTGTAGGAAGAATTAGATTCTGTCTCATAGAATGTTAGGGGTTGGAAGGGACCTCCAAAGATCAAGTCCAACCCCTGAGAAACCCCCCTGTCCAACCCCCCCTGTGACTGTGAAACTGTAAAATGGTCTGATTGTGGTTGTTCAGAGCTGACTGTATGCAGTGTACCACAGAGACCTTGTTTTAGAAGAGCTGTGACACAGGGATTCACATTAACTTTATGAGTACAATGAAGCAAGTTTATAACGGCACTACATGCACAGCAGTTGCAATGCATAATCACAAGAATTTAAAATGGCTGCATTTACTCTATGGTATACTTCAATGTATTTGATTCAGTTCAAATTAATGTGAGAACATTTGAAATTTTAAAAAAAATATGGAATATTAATAGGATACAGGTTTTCAATATGAGCTTGCTCTAGCCAAAAGTGTTTACTTTAAAGGTTGTTGTCCTGTAAAGTGCAAAAAAAAAAAAAAAGAGATTGATGACACTTGATTTCATACTTAACTGTATTTTACTATTTGTAGTCAACTCAGGAAACATATTTGTGAGTGACTGATATGTTACTGAACCATGTGACTGATAAAATGAATAGAAACACAGAAAAACTTCTAAACACAGATTTATTTTTAGTCTTTTAAGCAGGACCATGGTACCTTGTTATAGGATGGAAAACAAATAAAATAAGATAAAGAAGAAATGAAAAAGCTGAACCCCAACATCCAGGCTTAACCCCTACATCCAGAGTAAAAATAGGAAAATTTTTGATTTTACGAGAAATGAATCTATTTACCCCATTTAGTTTAGCATTAAAACTTTAAGCTCAAATTTGGGTGTTGTAAGAATGTGTCATAGTTAAAACGAATTAATACAAGGAGATCATATGAATTACAATACATTAAGGGATTTTTTTAATCTTTCTCTCCAAGTGAATCACCAAAACTGACAAAACATTCTACTTTCCATTTAACAGAATATATGTGTTACTATTCAGCATTGTCTTCATTATTTCTGCTTCTGATTTTTGAGTGTTTATTTTCAGGAATAAGTTCAGTTCAGTTCAGTAAATCAATTCAGATAGATCTGAATTAGGAAAAAAACACATTTTACTAATCCTTTCCCTTGCTTCTTTCCAAAAAGTATTACTCTTCCTGTCATTAATTAACCTTTTAATTTAGGACAACACTTCACGTAAAATGATCATAGAATCATAGTATCATAGAATGGTAGGGGTTGGAAGGGACCTCTGGAGACCATCGAGTCCAACCCCCCTGCCAGCACAGGAACACCTAGGGCAGGCCACACAGGAACAGATCCAGGCGGGTCTTGAAAGTCCCTAGAGAAGACGACTCCACAACATCTCTGGGCAGCCTGTTCCAGTGCTCTGTCACTCTCACAGTGAAAGAGTTTTTCCTCATGTTGAGGTGGAACTTCTTGTGTTTCACCTTGCTACTGTTACCTCTTGTCCTACCACTGGGCACCACTGAAAAGAGACTGGCCCCTTCTACTTGACACCCACCCTTCAGATATTTGTAAACATTCGTAAGATCCCCTCTCAGTCTTCTCTTCTTCAGGCTCAACAGCCCCAGGGCTCTCAGCCTTTCCTCATAAGAGAGATGTCCCAGTCCCTTCATCACCTTTTTAGCTCTCTGTTGGACTCTCTAGTATTTCCCTGTCCCTCTTTGAACTGGGGAGACAAGAATATTATATAATATTATATAATATTATATAATATGCCACCAACCTTAAAAGAAGAAATAACAAAAGAAGTGGAAGAAAAGACCAAAAAAAAAAAAAGGCTTCTGGTGTACTTCAGAGATGAAAATAAAAGTAGTGCTGCACAGCTGTGTACACAGTTACACATTTATTTCAAATATGTCACTTTTCAGTGCTGGTAACACACTGGAATTACTGTGTCTGAGACGGTAACTGCCTTCCATGCTAGAGAGTCTGAGTATCTGAAGTAACCTGCACAATAATAGAAATATTAAAAATGGGGATACAATGAAAAGTTACAGAAAACGTTGATATTTTGGCAACTGTCCTGAGACATATTTACTAGGAATGGTAGCTCCAAAGTGAATTCAGGGTTGAGTTGACCTGAGATAATATGCAATTGTTCTATGCCAGTATTGTTAAATCTGCAAAGGGCCTGAGACTGTGCATTCAGAGAACAGCTATATGTATGTTCACTATAAAATTTAACTGAAGCTTCTGAATATTACAGCAGATAAATCTATGTAGATTATCACTAAACGTGACAGTGTCTTCCCTCTAATAAAGCTGAAAGTAGTTAGTAAAATGATGCTCTTTTCTGAAGACTCACAACAAATAGTGTAAGACCTCCTGCTTTGTTTGGGTTTTTATTAAGTCATATTCTGCAGTTTCACTTGATTATGTGTCCAGAGGCTTTCCTTCCACTATCAAGCAGGACGAGAAGAAGATAGAATGGCAAAGCAATTAAAAAAAAAATAATTTAGTGCTGCCTGAGGAGAATGGATGAGCAGTGAAAAAGCATATTCTTACACAGATTAGGACATGACAAGAGTCAAGGGGCACTATCTGAAACACAGAAGATTCCATATGAACATCAGGAAACACTTTTTCACTGTGAAGGTGACTAAGCACTAGCATAGGTTGCCCAGGGGGTTGTGAAGCTTCCCTCCTTGGAGATATTAAAAAGCTATCTGGACATGATCCTGGGAAACCATCTTTAGGTGGCCCTGTTTTAGCGAGGTGGTTGGACCAGGTGACCTCCAGAGATCCCTTCCAACTTCTGCCATTTTATGATTCTGTGATTACTGAAATGTTAATGATCCTTCCAATATCTGAGAGATGAGCACAGAAAAATAACCAAGAGAAATTAAAGACATTATGGGATTGTGGTTTTCTTAAAATATCACAAGATTCAAGACATTAAAAAAATGAAGTTTATCAAGTAAATTTACTACTTTTCAGAATGAAATTTTATTAATCAAATTTAATCAGTGATTTTTGCTACTTGTAAAAGACTCACAGGATCATCTGACACTTGTCTCTCAACCTTAGAGGTAGAGGCAGGGAAAATATCCCAGGAAGAACCACATGAGACTTTAAAAAAGATAATATATATATATATAGATCAGATAATATAACAGACAATGCCACTCCATTGATCATTCAATTGCAATACTCTGCCAGCAGAATGATGGGGACCATCTGTCCCCCTTCTTGAAGGGGGCAAGAAGAGATCCCATTGATAACCATTTCTCACTCTGCATCAACACTACCATATCTGATTTTTCTAAATGAAAAAAAAAAAAAAAATTTTCTTCTCAATTGGTTAGATTCATTTTCTGGTCTGCATCTTGCTTATCTGTATTGTAAACAAGCTCTATGGCATAATTCTAGATGGGTCTAGATGTAAAAAATGGTTCTTACCTAGATATGCCCATGTGTTTCAAGAGATAACCTGGGCCTGAAAATACTTTTGCTTGCACTCTTCTGAGGGTTAACACAGTCTGAATGCAGTCTGTGTCATGCCACCTGACCTCATGATAAGAATGTGTTCCCTGACTTGTATTGATTATAGGCATTAATATAACCAGTGAATCTAAATCTCTGCATTCACATCTCATCTTTAAAATCCAGCTTTCTTATGTATATTTGAAAGGTAGCATCCTGTTTGACTCCTTCCTCATCTGTTCTCACAACTTCTTCAGTTTGTAGACAGACAAATTAGAAATAAACCTTTAAATGCTTTGAGCAGACCTAGATGGATAAGCAGGGACACGTGGCTGCAGCTTAAATGTCTAAGATTTGAATTGAAACATTGAATTTGAAAATTCAGGTTCTTTTTTGTTACAGTTAATACCAAGAGCTAGAGAATCATCATCACATTTCTTTAATTTTCATTAATATATAATACCCAAAAGACAAAGATCTAATATTACTTTTTCTCCATTACTAAAAATATTTTAATTTGGCTTTACTTTCTGTTTTTCTGTATAGTGACAGAGGCATTTTCAGCTTCAGAATTTTATATATTGCACTCCTTGTCTAATTTCTTTTAAGTTTCAATTTGATATTTCAGTTCTAAGTATACATGGACAAAATCACTACCACTTCACTCTGATCTCCCCACCATTGCTTTTGATAGGTAAAAACACTGTCTCCAGCAGTATGACTAAAATCTGCTGCCTCAGAGGTGTAGTTCCTCTATATAGTCAAGCAGCACCCTTGGGAAATGGTTAGCTGCCATGAGCAAATCATGTCCTTTAAGATACCCCTACTGATTGAGAGTAGTACTCACTGATCTTTCCTACTGTGATGTTTCTAGATTTTTTTATTTTTCCTTCGCAGTCACTGTAATATATAGGCAGTAAAAGGAGACAGAAAATAAAAAGTCCCTGTGAAAGGAACAAAAACATTTGTAGTCCTGCTGTAGCAAGAGAATAAAAGATCCCCAAGTACAAAGAGACAAGTGGTGAATCCCCGTCAGTCATCCAGCTACTGTCTTATTTTACTCTCCCCCAGACACTTGTAAAAAATATTTCTTGGGGATTCAGTTGTAAGCCAAATTTTATTTTGTGGAATAATGTGTCCATATGTTTTATTAAACAGCAAAAGCAAGACAATTCAGAATGTGAAAATTTAGCCAATGAGAATTTCAACCTCTAATGTTTGCATGCACAATTTTGTGAAGAGGTGTCACTTGAGCACATAGGATCCTTAAATTGATGTAGTTACATTAAAGCTTCATGATTTTACACTTGGGTGAAAGAACAGCTACATATTTTGAATATTGTAGCCACTTTATAGAATATACTTTTTTTTTTTTTTTTGTCAGCATTTCATAAGAATAAGCATTTTGCCCAACTAATCACATAGAATATTTTAATTTTCTAAAGTTATGGATTTTGTGCATGGAATCCAGAATGAATTCAGAATTTCAGCAACCCTCTCTCTTGTCAGTAGCCTTCTAAGACTGCATTGAATAGTTCATGCACTAATTCATAGTAATTCTCACTAATGCATCACCCTCATTAGCACATTAATTATGTATTTCACCATATAATAACCTGATGCAAACCGAAGATGCAAACTTATTTAGAAGAGTGAGATTTTAAGGAGATAGTAGATAATAGAAGTGTCAAATTAGATTGAAATTATCCTAATACAGGTTTAACAGGCAAACCACGTGTCTAAGGCTCTGCTATACACAATGTATATATAAAATGGGATTTGGTTGCCTAAGCACAAGTACCAAGTGTTATTTCAGCTTTCTATGTGCTTGACATAGCCATATAAGACCAGCAGGTCTCTTCTGGTCAAGCACTTGAGGGTCAGATGGGATACATTAGCTAACACAATGTTGCACCAATGCCTATGCTTAAGCAACAAAATCCATACCTAGACATTAACTGAATAGAATGGAAATTTACGAACTTCTCACACATGCTAACTTTTAAAAGTAGATGTCAAAATTTATATGTCTACAGTCTGAATCTGAATTCAGACTGGATCTTGGTTGCACAAACAATTTTGTCTAGGGACATTTGAAGCAATTGGTGATATTTCATCCAGCTTTCAGTCAATACTACAGGAGGGGCAGGGTATCCTCTAAATCTTTTATTATATTTATTACTGTATACCTGACTTGAGTACTCTAGACCTTCAGACTAGAAGGCTATGTACTGGCAAGTGCATTCTGTTCTGTACTCCAGGGGCCAATACTGGGTCCAGTGTTGTTTAATCCCTTCATTAATGATCTGGATGATGGGGAACAGCTCACCCTTAGCAAGTCTGCTGATGGCACAAAACTGGGAGGAATCACTGATACTGCCATCCAGAGGGACCTTGACAGGCTGGAGAAATGGGATAACAGGAATGTCATGGAGTTCAACAAGAGAAGTGCAAAGTTCTTCAACAGGGGAGGAACAACTCCAGCATCAGTACAGGCTGGAGACCATCCAGTTGGAGAGCAGCTTTGCAAGAAAGGACCTGGCAGTACTGATGGACAGTAAGTTTAACATGGGCCAAATATGTGCCCTCACCACAAATGTTAATGGGCTGCATTAGAAGGAGTATTGCCAGCAGGTTTAAGTGGGTGGATCCTTCCCCTCTACTCAGCCCTGGAGAGGCCACACATGAAGTACTGTGCCGAGTTCTGGGCTCCTGAGTACAAGAGAAGCATGGACATAGTGGAGAGAGTCCAACAAATGGCCACAAGGATGGTGAAGGGACTGGAACACCTTTCCTATGAGGAAAGGCTGAGGGACCTAGGACTGTTCAACCTAGAGAGAAGGCTCAGAGATAATATTATCAATGTGTATTGATACATGAAGACAGGGTTTAGAGGACACAGCTAGGCTCCTCTCAGTGATGACTAGTGGCAGGACAAGAAGCAATAAGCACAATTTGAAACTTTTGTGTTTCAAGTTCTGGTTGAACATCAGGAAACACTTTTTTCATTAAGAGGGTAATTGAGCATAGGTTTCCTAGGGATGTTGTGGAGTTTTATTCTGTGGAGATATTTAGAAATTGTCTGGATGTGGTCCTGGGCAACAACATGACCTCCAAAGGTCCCCTCCAACCTCATTCATTCTGTGATATATATTTATAAATATATTTCCATCTTTCTGATGTATATTCATTTGCTAACTGTATTTTTCCATGTGCAAGTTTGATTTGCCACTGATTGAAAAATAATAGCAGAGTGACTACATTCCTAATTTCAGACACACAACAGTTCAAACAAAAGAGAATTACGTGATTCCAGTGAAGGAGTAGGAGTGTCATTCCATTATTTATTTGCCTCCATTGATCTCAGAGATGCACCAAATCCTGTAAGAAAATCAACACCTAGAATCTAGGAATTATAAATTAAAACTTAAAATATAACTCATACCAAAGTTTTGGGAGTAGAAGCTGATTCCTATGAGTACATTTGACCGTTCATGCTGATTTTAAAACTTTTTTTTTTTTTTTCTGGAAACACTATGATCCTTGACCTTAAAGAAAAAAAAAAAAGAGAAATATAATGTACATTAGATTTTTTTCTTTAGAATGAATTTCATTAATATATACATAATTCTGTTGAAAATAAATAGTTTTATAGGAGGAAGGTAAACAACATATTATATGATCAGTATTCTAATCTTACAGTGAATGTTTTTCTGACCTTGAGATAATAACATTATTTATTACTATTAAGATTCTGGCAGAAATATTTCCATGGCAGATTACATTTTGCAGTTCCAGAAGAATGATTTGGAGCTCAGTATATATATGACCTTTTCCTACTTCACTGACAATTAATAGATTAAGGAAGCTCTAACCTTATTTGGAAACCTGATTTATTAAATGATATCCCAGTAATCTTGTAGTCATATGCAGTGTGAAAATGTGTTTCAAATTCTGCTTAGATTTTCCTGTAAAAACAGCACATTGGAAGATTCCCTTCTTTTAGATGATAAATGAACTCATTCATCTAATAACAACGCTCATTCATGCACGTTATTGATATAGTAAGAGAAATATTGTGCTACAGATAATAATATAACCTCTTTAACAGGTTTGGTGGTTTGGGTTTTTTTGGTTTGTTTTGGTTTGTTTTGGTTTGGTTTTGTGAATTGAGCACAACTGAGCAATTTGTTTTGTGAATTCTTAAGTATTTCATTTATTATTTCAGAAGTACCTCACTAAGTACTCCTAATCCTGGTGAGAGTCCATAAAAATGACTCTCTTTGTTATGAATTTCACCTGATAGAATTCAATGCTACAACTAGGACTAGGCCTGGGAGTAAAACTCATCACAATTACAAAAACAAAACAATTAATGTTAATGCATCTTCAAATGAACTTTCTTTTAACTTTTTGAGAGTGGGAGTTAACATTTAATTACTTGATGACATCTCTTTGCATCTATATTTGCTAAAAAGTCTTATTAACATATGACTCAAGGTACTTTGTGAACAATGTCTTTATGTATTTTTCTATGTAAATTCAAGTTGTATAGGTTGATTCTGCAAAGGTTAGTTAGTAGTTTAATTGTGCAGTAGTTTAAATATCAAGCCTAAACATGATTATATTATGAACTAAAATGTAATGGCTACATTACTGATCAGTTTTGTATTCTCATCTATATTTTAACATCATCTGTTTTCTTTTCTTTTCTTTTTACTTTCTGGTATGTGATTAATTTTGGGACCTAGAAATGTCAAGACAAATCTCGTATCATCTTTCACGTGAAGAAATGCTGAACATACAGATTTATACCACTGTTCAAAATCTCTCTTTTATAAAGATCAGATACTAGTTGCACTTCTCTCCTCATGCACTTTCTTCCACACTTGCCTTAATCTGTTCCTCAGGGTCTAAGAAAAAACTGACAAGTATTGATTTAGTTTTTGGAGAGCCCCCAGATTGTTTCACAGATTTTGGAGGCAAAGCTGCTAAGGCAGACACCAATAACCCTAGTACTGCAGCCAAGTCCAACAGAGCTCTGTGCCTTTCTGAGAAGATCTACTGGCATCTAAATAACATATGAACAGCATGATTTATTAGATTACACAAAGCAAATTTCTGCACTCAAGCCATATCTCTGGTGCTTTGTCCTTTATTGCCAAGTCATTAACTTTCTTCCTTAGTTTCCTGTGAAGTTGAGATAAAATACTAAGTACTTAACATCTGTGAAGTACAATATAAATGACAACAGGCACCAAAATTACACATTGCCCTGTAGCATAGTTGGTAGGCCAAAGGGTTTGATTCACTCCTCTCTCTCTCTCTTAGAAAGCTATCTATTTCAGTGCCTTGGAAATTTTAGGAAATGCAAGCCAGTTACAGGTATGAGTCTTGGTTGTCCTTTTCACAAGGAATGTAGCAAAAATGGAAGTTGTATTCATAGTATTCTCTTTGTAAAAGAAACACAAAATTCTAAGTAAGACTTGCCCAGTCTGAACAAATCAGTGAATCCCTTCCAGTGTCAGGCTGGCAGAACATGCCCTAGTGTGACTGCAAAGACAGAAATTTGACAATGAAGTGAACAATTATTCTTCTGGTCTAACAAATTTGTATAATGGTGTGCTTAACTAATTGAGTTGTATGTATACAGAAGAATATCTTTATGGGATCTAAAAAGTTGCAGTTTCTTTAGTGGTGAGACCTTGGATTCTGATGGAGTTACTCCTGAGCTTTGTCTAGGGAAGTCAGAAGAGGATAAGTGCCGAGATACCTTGATCTTTTGTGATAAAAAAGTATAATGTTAGATATTGCCCAGAACAAAAAAAAAAAAAAAAAAAAAAAAAAGGTTTGATATTTACACTTAGAAGGTCTGGGGGTTTTGGTGGTTTGTTTATTTATTTTGTTTTGATTTTGAAAACCCAGCATGAACACTTACCAACTGTTTCTAATATCTCCTGACATACTTTTCCCTTGGAATTAACTAAGAAGGTTATTCTTTGGATCTTAGCTATAATACTGCTAAAATTCAGACTCAACATATCACATCTCTAAAAAGTGAAGTGATGAGATCCTGTACTGAATTATTGAAGAAAAGTCAGTTAAAAACCTTAAGAATGTTGGTGCAATGCAGAGAAATTGAAGCATTTGCTCTCTTACACTGAGCTTTCACCATAAATAAAATATGATAATCTCTTCTGCAGAAGGACCATTGTTCAGAACTAAACAAATAGAAAAATGTAGTGAGCTTTCTTGAATACCTAGTATGGTGTGAATTTGTCCCCATTTGCATCAGATGAAGAATACAAACTAACTTGTTTGGTATCATTTGTTCAATGGTAAATAAGTAAATAGTTTATTTTACAGATAATTTTAATGCTATAGGACCATTTGCAGGACTGACCAATTAGAATTTGCTTAATATATTTTCTTGTAATAGCAATACAAAAATTCCTCAAATAAATATTATTTTCTTTACAATTCTTGTTTTGATGCAACAATTTCATTATCTCTTCACAGTGTATTACAGAAAGGATAACTATGTCACCCATTAATTAGCATAGCCTACATATTAAATTCATAGAATCCCAAACACGAGCTTTTAATGTTCAATAACTGAAACAAAGAAAACTATGACATGCTCAAATTCTCGATTTTCTGTTTAATAAATTCCTTCCATATTGAAAGAAACTTAGAATAAGAACTTCAAAAAATCCCATTTCTTCATCTTTTATCTAAGTATAGGATGCAGCAAGAGGAAAATAGATATATCTGAAGTTCACAAAATGATAGAATAGTTGAAGTTAGAAGGGATGTTTGGAGACTGCCCAATTAAAAAACACAGTTTTTGGACAGTTTGCTATTTGGAACTCTCCCATATTCCTAGAACCATTTTACTGCCCTGGAAATCTATAGAAATATGAGGAAAATAATTAAATATAAACACTGTTGATCCTTCTTCTAGCTAAACTGAACACTACTATTACTCCCAAAGTCTGTGAAATTATTTCTCTTAATTTAAATAAGAAGCACTTCAGAAAACATTGCTAGTACTATCTGACAGTAAAACTTGCTCCCATTAAACTGAAAATGTTGTGTTGCTATGCCTGGCCATCTGATAGTTGACCATTTAATTTGGTGTCTGGATGTGGATTTAAATACCTATATTTATGTCCCTAACTTAAAAAAATCTAAGTCTACAACCCACTGAAAATGTATGAGAAGTAAATAACACCTAGCAATGAAATTAAATATTCTGACATTCCTCTCCCTTTACTAGAATTAAACTACAACAATCCCCTTAGGAAAAGGTGCAATGATCACATTCTTCTAAACAAAAATATTAATGTATCATAAATGAGGGACTGGTATTATATTTTTTTTTTTTAGATAATAACTTCCAGAGGAAATTTAAAATAGCTATAAGAACATGTAAAGATTTTTGCTGATGTGTTCAACTATAAGGAAGTCTTGCTTTTATCTCTGCAGAAAAAGATCAAAGAAGAGGTCAGATGAGAAGTTTTTTTTACTAATGACGAAAGAAGATTTGCAGATGACAGCATTCTTAGAGAAAAATAGAAGTAAAATTATTATCCTTTCATCCATAATTATTAACACATATATGCCCTACTCCCCCTTTATTATTTCTATTAAAGGAATTCTGGAGAAAATGATGTGTTATTACTTTAACTTAATGTTTTTTAATTTTCCTGCTACACATAATGGATGTATTAATAGATCAAAATCTAAGCTTATTTATTATATTTAAGGCCAGATGTAATGAATTCCATCATCTTGTTTAACATCCTGAATATCACAAATTTGCAATTGTATCTACTGTATTCTGTCATGAGTTCATGAATATATAGTAGTGATTGATGAGAGATTAAAATTGGCCATGGTGAAGAAAAAACATATAAACTATAAAATTATTAATTTCTACATAAGTTAAACAAAGTGTAAATGAAACTTACAATAGTAACTTGGTTTTCAACATCATGTGAAATTGTCCGAGATCAAAATCCCATTGCATTTAAACAATGTGCACTTACTTGAGCTTTAGAAATTTGATCAGTTGGCACTTTTTGATATTTCTTTAATGACTTAAGTGCATAGTTGATTGCAGTATTGTGAAGAATATACTGACAATATAACTTTTATATTAAGTAAAATAAGATTTTTGAAAGATACAGAATACAGTAAGGATGAGCTGCAGTGAAGGAATATCATTAATCCATGACTGCTTTGGAAGATACATCAGGATGTTAATTCTTGGAAGAGGCTATCAAGAAAGACTTGGTTTATGGTTCCTTTCTATAGGAATTTTGTAAACCAGATACAGATTACCCCACAAATATCACACCAGCAGGATGTGCGAGAGAATGGGAAGAGCAAAAGTGAGAAAACTTGTGGGTCAAGGCAAAGGCAGTTTAGTAAGTGAAAACAAGGCATGGCAAGGCAAAAAACTATGAGGTTGAAGGAGGGGAGAGGATCAGAGAGGAGAGAAGAGGAGAGGACTCATAACCTCCCACAAGCAAACTGATGCCCAGACAGTTTCCAAGCAATAGCAATACCTTCCCTCCCAGCTTCCTGCACATCTACTCACTATGGCATGAGGGGAGCAGAGTGAGAAACAGAGAGGGCCTTCAGGTTGTGCAAAACACTGTTAAGCAACAGCTAAAAAGTTAGCGTGTCATCAACATTATTTTGGTCACAAATGCAAAAATACAGCACCATACATGATGCTGTGAAGAAAATGCCATCACAGCCAGACCCAGTGCAGACCATAAACTTAAAAAATCATGATGAATTTTTCTACTTTCAGGAGCATATGTTTGATGTTTTAGAGAAAAGTAAATAAAATCTTACTCAGGATTAGAGCATTGTTTTGTCCCAATTAATGAAAAAAAAAAAAAAAAAAATTTCTTCTTCATTGAAGTATATGATATCCACAAGGTTTTACAGAAAAAAAGCTTAATGGAAAAATGGTAACATGGCTGCTTTTGTGTCAGGATATGTTTTTTGTTGTTCCAGATCTCCAAATTAATTTGAGTTACCAACATTGGGGTTCATAACAGTAATTTTGAAGATGTTTACTGGAGACTTCTTTATTTAAAAGGTAAGCTAGTTGTCTAATAAATCCAGGATATCCTAGAATCTCCATATTATTTTTTTCTTTTTCAGACTACTGACTATATTCATTATGATTTGCAAATTGTCTATTCACAAAAATAAGTGGGGAAAAAAACATGTAGAAATGTTTAATATAAGCCATGCTTCCTTTGAGAGAATAATGTCAAGGCTTTCCTAGAAAATT
Organism: Megaceryle torquata; assembly: GCA_024611175.1. Lineage (NCBI taxonomy): Eukaryota > Metazoa > Chordata > Aves > Coraciiformes > Cerylidae > Megaceryle > Megaceryle torquata. The sequence continues at coordinate 18,260 of JANIJG010023279.1, forward strand.
ATAAAAAAGATAAATTGTATTAATACATTCTTCCTTGCTTGTTTCCTCAGTTCTGCTAAATGTTCTTCGTGATATTGTTATGGATCTGTAGCTTGTCCAATGCTTCCTGAGGCTTCACATTGTATCCAAACATGAATAATCTTCTTCTTTGCTTGTCACCTTTTGAGAGCTTACTTTATTGTTGATCCTTCTGGCAACTTTATTATTAAACAATAAATAGTAATTGTCCTCTCTTTTAGCCTTATCAACTGATACCAGCTGAAAAGTATTACATTTCATTGTGTTCTTGAAACAGTTTTCTCCACTTGTTGAAACAAACCTTCAAAGATTTGACATCCTAACACTTCTGCATGCATTCTGGATCTTTTTTCTTTTTTTTTTTTTTTTTTTTTTTTTTTTTTAATTTTTTTTTTTTTTTTTTGCACATTTTAAGCTTGCACATGTTAATAATTTTTT
>JANIJG010023281.1:0-32671 GCA_024611175.1 Megaceryle torquata
ACAAGGATCGACAAGACGACGAACAGGGGCAAGACGATGAACAACAGATAGATAAAGCAAAGGAAAAGGGGAAGGAGGGGGGGGGGGGGGGGGGGGAGGACATAAAAAAAAAAAATCTTTGTTTATAGGCAGCTTTACTAATGACTTTTTAGCAACTTAGATAGCTTTCATCTGACTTATTTTTCCTACTATAGAGAGTGCCTTTCTTATGAACGAGAACGACTTGAAGAAAATTCTGAAAAACGCCTCGAAATCTTCAAGGAACTCGTAAATGGTTGTACTAACAATGCAGATGAAGAAAACAAATTAAATGATCAGCCTTGCAGTAAACGAGCTGGACCTTTGGTATTTTTATACCCTTCCAATAGCATCCCTTTTGCTAACTTACCTGTTATGGTGATGATATTTCTCAGGGATAGAAAGATGTTTTCAAGGAATTGCATATGCTGTGTAGCTATGCTCAGCAAGATACATTTATCACATTTAACAGGAGTAATTACTGAGCCTCAGGTGTCAGTGTTGCAGAAACACTGAAAATCCCAAGAATTCCTAAATGCAAAGTGAAAATTACTGTATATGAAGAAATTGGGTGAAAAAGCTGTTGTTATGGTATAAAGTACTGCATTAAGTGCCTGTTTAAAGTATTTGAAGCTGACTACTTGAGCCCCATACATGGACTGTACTGAAGCAATCCCAGAGACTTTTTTCCCTCTTAAGGCTATTCTAGCTACAACTGAAGCAATGAGAATTGTATAAACACTTAAGCCATAAGTAGACTTAACTTGAGGATAGCTCTAGTGAGTTTGGAACCCATTGTTTATTGTGGGTTTCTGTGTTCTTTTATTTATTTTAATAACTTTTTAGCAAGGTATCAAGTCAGTGTTTTGAGTACAACCGAAGCTTGTGGCAACTTATAAAAAAATTTTACCTCACAAATATATACTGATACATAAAAATATCAGATGTATTCCTTCTAAAACCAGTTCACTTGCTGTGTTCATTCACTGTTCTCACTGGTTAAAAAATACTAGCTATTAAATTTGGAGGGGATCCTTTTGTGGTGATATAAAATGGTGATGGTGCGTCATGGAAAGCTATGAAAATTAAGTAGCTATTACTTGATACTGGAGACTTGTATGTGAAGATAAACAAACTGGCAATCAAATCACATATGAGCCCATAAGATGGCTTTGAAGCCACAAATGACTATACTTGTATGAATTCATAATGGTCTTCCAAATTTTCTGTAGAACTAATGGCTATTGAGTAGTTATTTGCTATTTCAAATGGATATAAATTATCTTTCAGGATGAAGAACATAGCGTTGGGCCAAGCCCCTACATTGATCTTGAGGGCATTGTTGATATTCTGCAGAATGATGTCAGTGATATCAAAAAGCAGGCGGAAGCAGCACATGAATACATTGCATCCCTAGAGGATTCTGATGAAGCTATAGGTTGGCATGAAAAACAGATGGGAAAAATTACCACTGAATTAACTAAAACCAAAGAAGAGCTGGCAAAGATAACCAATAAACTCATCAAAACTGAAGAAGAGCTGACACAGAAAACCAAAGGTGAGCTAGGTCTAACTGTGATGTGAAAGGCAGAAAAAAGAAATAAGTATTGTAGAATAAGAATAACCCAGTTGAACAGGTTTCAAAATCCAGGATTTTGGAAAAAAATACATGTATATAGGTGGTAAGCAATGACTTTCTGTATGTTCAGGATGCATAATTCTACGGGCAGTATTTAAGACAGAAATAGAAACTGTTAGTTGCAGATTTAGAATTGTGGGGTAAAATGTTAACATTATTCATTGCTGATGTCATCATTATATTGTAATCCCCACACTTCACGTTTTGCTGAGGTAGTTTTTACAGGCATCTTATGGAACATTCTTAGTAGAAAAAGTAGCAATATGACTTGATCAGAAGTTTGATGGGATCCATGTATTATATGGGGTGCAAGGCCCAATTCTGCTATTCAGAAAACCTAAACAACTTTTGAAATGTCTACTTATAGTGCATATCAGCAGGAAAAGAAATAAATCTATTCGAAAGCTACTGAGGTACCAGAAGATCTGGAAAAATGGATTACTGAGAAAATGATGACATGGCTTCTTATTTGACACAGGTTTCTTTTCCTATTACAGACTTTGAAATGCAGATGATGAAATTGGATGAGTCTGCTGAGCAGCTTAAAGTAGCAACTGAGGTAACTTTTTTCTCAAGGAAAAAAATTGTGCAAAATTATTTGCTTTTAAGCTATCGGGATTTTTATTAATTGCTAACATAGTATGCTTTTAAGCTTTTTTTTTTTTGGTATCAAGCTTAGTTGAACTGATCTTGCTTATAAATGTATGGTATAGTAGAGCAGTTTATTACTGAATGAACTAATATTATTTCTTTTTCAAGAAAATGGATATACAGAATAAAAGGATCCAAGAACTAATGGACATTGTGGAGCAAAAAGATCTTGCTATTGCAAGACTACAAGATTTGATATCCCGTTTAGAAGAAACCATAAAAGACTATGTAAGTCTTGCACTTCTCATTTCTTTTATTAAAAAAAAAAAAAGCAAAACCAAAAACCCTGTGCTTATAGTGGAATTAACTATTTGGAAAGCTGAAATGTTCTGTGAGTAATTGTTACTAGCTTGAAATGGTAGTTGGTGAAGCTGTCATTAAAACTAAAGTTATGGAAAAATAAGACTTCAAGAAGCAGTGATCTGGAGGACTGTAGATGAGGCTATGAAACTGATTCAGTACTCTGATCCATTTCTCTCTTCTACTGTAAAATTAAGGCTTTGACTATACTTAATCTCTTTTTCCCTCTCTCTGCCCCACAGCTACTTAGCTTTCCAATAACATGAATGCTTTGAGAGTGGTAAGAATTGTGATGACTGTTTCCTGTTACTAGTCCTTCCAAGTGCAAGGCTCCAGCTCTGTCCAGTGTTTCTTTGAGACTTTGTAGCATGAAATCCAAAACATGACCACAAACCTCAAGTCGGTTTGAGAGAGATTTTTTAAATGAAGTACTTTATAGATGAATAACTGGTTCTTGGCAACCAGCATGGCTTACTGCTTGTTATCTTGCAAGTAAAGAAACATTGTTCTTAGTCAAACATGTCTAAAGTATGTGTATGACAGAACTAACTAGACTTTCAAACTGCATCAAATTTATCAAGCTAAAAATGATCTGTGGCTTTGCTGAAGGTGGCTAAAACTCCCATGTCTCATATGAAAGTGACAAACTTGTAAAGCTGACCATTTGCCCTTTGAACAAATCAGAAATGTCAAACAATTTTGATACTGGATATTCTTTTTGTGTGGTAAACCATCTCCTCTTACACAGAAGTCTTGCATTTTGTAGCTTCTTAGTCTCTTGCTTTGCTTCATGCACCATGCAAAGCATTGACTTCTTAGTATCTGCAGATGTACCTGCTTGTGGTTTAAGTAACTGATCTCCAACTGACTTGTTCCTCTGACTGCTATGTTACCCAGAAACTTTTGTAAAAATACTTGCGTAAAAGATTGCTAAGCCTTTTAATTACTCACGTCACAAAACTTAAAACTAATTGATCTTATTTTAACTCAGGACATCACTGTAACTACCATTAAAAGAAAACTGGCAGAAAAGAGCTCTGACCAGGTGACTGAAAGCAGACAACTCGAGGATTGTGAAGAAACTGTATTAGAAGTTGGAAGAAAACGTTGCTTTGAAAAGAACAGTACTGTGGAAGAAGAGCCACCTACAAAGAAAGGTACAATTTCTACCATCACTCAACAGGGGGTCTTCCAAAAAAACGTGATTACTATTCCAGAACAGAAGCAAAAAGTTGTGAAGTGTAAACGTTATGTTATAAAGAGAAAATCTACTCTGTTAAACTGTAAATGGAAGTAACTGTTATGTAAATATCATCTGGCTTGCACAAGGTCCTATACTGTTTACTCCTAAATGTTTAAAATAAAAGTTAGTTTTTAGACTTTCTTTTCCGCTGCTCTTTCTCATCTATTAATGTACCTAAGAGATTTGGATGTAGTTTTTTAGTAATTTCTTAATAGTTGCTTCTGCACTAAATTTACTGCTGCTGGACTTCTGGAAAAGTAGCATCTCCTGCTCAAGGTTTTTATAACTGTTTAAGTGAGCATCAAAGATGTCAATGAATTAATGGCTGTTCAGTCATGCAGTACGTGCTGTGAAAACTTGGTGTTTTATTCTGTATGCCTGCTGTGGACACACCAGCTCTGGCCAAGGTGACAGTGATGGCAAAGGAAGCTTTTCCCTTGAATGGAAGTAAAACTCGTTTAAATCCCCAGATGGCCTATCTTGTGCAGCTCTCACGTTTGCACTTGCAATGTTTTTGCTGCTCTTGCTATACCTCTGACTTTACCAGTCTTTTTAGAATGAGATGAATAAGCTAGCTGCAGCTGAAGACCCTTAAAGATAAGGGTGAAACTTAAATGGCACCACTACTTACTGTTATCCATTTCATTAAAGTCTCATCTGTGAGATTGAGATGTATGGCACTGACGTGCGCAAAATTGCATTTGTAAGATCTGCCTGCCTCTAACTTGACTTGAGGACACAGCTGGGCTTTAATTTCTCAAAACAGTGGAAAACATAAGCAAAAGGATACCGAAAGGTCTTTCCTTTGTCCTTTTACTTTTTTGTCTTTCTCCTGCAGAATAGGTGCAAGTAAAAAAAAAAACTAAACAAACAAAAAATCCCTAAAACAAACAAACCCAAACAACCCAAAACCTTTCAGGCATGGTTTGAGTGAGGATGGGCTAGAAAGAGAAATAAGATGAAAAACAAGAAGCAGAAAATATCTGCATAAAGAGGGATAAAATGTCTTAAAAGATGATTTGTCCTACTCACGTGATCACAGAAAACTGAGGATACAGATGGTGACTAAACTGAATGCTGGACTGTAATTCATCACATTCTGCAGTGAAAGAATAAGGGAACGCTCCATCTAGTAGATCAGCTTAAGTTTATGGAACAAAGCACTTCATGCAAGAGAGTAGTGAACTTTTATAATATAATATTTGCTACCCTAGGAGGTGGGAGATGCAGATAACTTCCAAGTTCCAGCAATGGTTAGACAAGCTAACAGTTAACAGTTTCATATATAGGTACTGAAAGGGTTAAGCAGACATGTATTGTCTTATATTCCTCTAATACTCCCAATTGTTCTATGTCAGGAAAGGTCTGTAGAATGTCTGGGCCTACCAACAGTAGCAAAAAGAAGGCAAAATGTTATCTTAAGTCAACCTAGCATCATAATGTGTGGGATCCAGTAAGGGCATTTTTGATGTTTGTACAACTTCTTCAAATAAGTATTTGAAGACTTTAAAAGAAGCTTCTGTCTCTCTACTAGATGCATCTGTTTTGCCTCTATGATGTTTGGTTGGGATGAATATTGGATACTAGCATCACCATTTGATCGTGACACCTATATAAATGTTACTGAAAGGAAGTGGGAAATCAAGCTGAGAAAGAGATCTTGATACAGTATATGGTAGTAAGTTTATTTCATGACAGAAGCTGGTTTAAACCAAAACCAGAAAAGTGATGGCTCTTCTCAAATTGAAATGAGTAACTGTGCCTATTTATGTCAGACCAAGATTTCTATTGGGAAGAACAGGCTATTCAATTATGCTAAATATACTTCTTTTGTAGGTGTTGAGCATATAAGGTATGACTTAAAATCTGAGTTGTTAAATGCTCCATAATGATTATATATAGACATATATATACACATAGACACACATTTAACTGTTCTCATTAAATGTATTGGCACTATAGTACAAAGAGTGCAGCCACACTGTGATAGGGTCTTGTAGAATTTATATATGTTAGTGGTCTGTGACCAAAGTTTGTTTTGTGAGAGGATAGGTTACCTTACCTTGAAGTTGTGTGGTGTTTGGTTTTGGTTTGTAGCTGCAGTTTTTTTGTTGTTTGTGTGTTTTTTTGTTTGTTTTCTTTTTAGGATTTCCTTTCTGTGTTTTGGTTTGGGGCTCTTTCTTTCTTAGTACTTCCTACATAAAAAGCTTCTGGACTAAAAAGCATCAGTCTTGCACTAATATTCTGCTTTGCATCGTTGTAGTTGTCAGTACAAAACATGTAGATCACTTCTAAATCCTCTTGTGAATGATCATTCCTTTCTCATTATAGGCATTGGACTAAGCTAAGCTCTACTACTTTTTTCACCTTGACACTGTATCAAAATGTCTTAAGACACCTTAGCATCTCTCCCTTTTGGCAAAGCATGTAAAATTCATGTCCAGTGTGAGGAATAAGTAGCATTTCATCTGATATGTCTTCTTTGGACTACACAACAGGCCTTTTGGAGAGAGCCATATCCTGATCCAAAATTTTTACTCTTGTAGGATTTAGAAGCATGACATTACAAGCCTCAGAGTAAGGGTGTGTTTTTGTTGGTTTTTTTTTTTGCTTGACCTGGAGGAGCATTTGATAAGTGTAATTAGAATGGAAGAGAAAAGGTAGAGAAAAGCAGATGGAAAAATAAGTGTCTTGTAGAATTTGAAGTTCTAAAAACAATCTAAACCTAAATTGAGATGGAAAACATTAATTTCTAATGCTTTAATAAGACTTCCTGTGAGTCACTCAGTCAGTAACTGTAAAACTTGTTGGCTCTATTCAGAGGCTGTTCTCATGCAGTACACATGTACCTGTTTGCTAAATTCTCCCCAAGTGAGATGACTGAATTCCACCTTGTTGTAGTTGCCACATTTGCAAGAATCTGTGGTATATCCCTGGAGCACCCAGTTATAATGATCTAATCCTTAGAGATAGGCTCAATTTTAATACATGCATGTTACTGAATGGACACAGTTAGATTCTAAAACACTTGTGAAATAAAACGAGTCAATTTTGAAGGTGCTGAAATGCATGTGACTGTAGTTAGAATGGCTCATTACCTGGGGGAGGGGAGAGGGTGTGGCGAACAGTCTTAAGCTAATAAAATATATATGGAAATGTGGGGTTGTGATGGAATGTTGTACATCTTTCTGGGACAACTTTATATGCAACAGATTAGGTGTGGCCATAAATAGTTACCTCTAGTTTAGAAACCACTTGAAGAGAGTTTCTACTTGCAACAGATTTTTAGCTTAATTTTCAGAGGATATATTGAGTATGAATGGATTTTTTTCAGTGAAGTATGCAATACCATTGCTCTTTTAAATGTAGAATGGATGATTGCTGGCTATATTAAAGGGACTGTTGAATCAATGAAAGTGGAATCTAAACAAAACTCTTTAATTTCATCTAGCTCCTAGGTATTGCTGCATATTAGTAAAATGAGGATTTCTACTAGTACAGAGTTCAAGGCTGGAATAGAGCCATGGCAAAGTGCTCTTTAAAGGCTTCTCAACAACTTCTGCTGCAAATGGGCTGGAAGCTTAAAAGGCACCTATTGCATGCTTAAAACTTGCAGAGGGCTTTAACTGTTTCAAGACCTCAAAATGCTGTATGATATGAGGGTATGGCTTTCAGATGGGGACTAGTTTCCTTATAGTAATTGCTGTTTTGTGTTACTAGTGACTTGTACTATTGATTTTAATCAACTTGAGCTGTGTGGGTTGTCTTGGGTTGTTGGTTTTTTTTAGGAGATATGAAGGAGAGTTGGGAAGATGACCCTGAAGAGCAGAAGAGAACTAAGTATGTGGAAACAAATAGTCCTGAGAACTATGCAGAAATACTATCACTAAAGGAGCGGACTGAAATCTTGGAAGGTCAGCTAGCTGAACTTGAAGAACAGTGCAGAAAAGAAAAAAATGAAAAAGATGAGTTCAGTGGGCAGATAACAAACTTGCATCTCAAGCTTTCTGCTTCTGAAGAAAGGGCTTCTGGCTTAAGAGAAGAACTTCAGCAGTGTCGAGCTGACTATCAGGAGATTGTTTCTGAATTGGACAAACAGAAGACTATAAATAGGGAACAAGAAGAAAAGATTATTCAGTTAAGTAATGAAGTAGAAGGTGCCAAACAAAATATAATTGATAAAGTGTCAAAAATTAAAACCATGCAGTCCAAAGCAGATGAGTTGTATCACTTGGAGCCATATGCTGTGGACATTAATGTAGTTCATCTACAGGATTCCTTAAACTCCCAAAAAGATGAACCAGAGGGAACTCAAATGAGTCCTGCATGCACACAGTCCCAAACTGCTTCTACAGCAGATCTGACACAAGAGAACTCCTTTCACTGCAGTGTTGAAAGCATTTGGGAAGAATGCAAAAATATTATTATGGCTTCCTCACAAAAAAGTCAGCAGATTCAAGAACTACTTCAACAAGTTGAATGCTTAAAGAAGAGACTTGATGACAGTGAGAATTATAATAATCAACTAAAAGTAAAATTAAATGAGATTGTAAATCAAGATAATCAGTCCCTAAAGGAAAAAGATCTTATGAATCAGTTCCAAGAGCAAATCCAGAAGAAAACTCAGGATTTTGAAAAACAGGTTGCAGAAGATCACAGAGTAATTGCACAGTTTCAGGAGGAAGTTACCAGATACAAGGAAAAAATAAGAGAGCTTGAATGCCTCTTGGAGGCTTCTAGAGCTAAAGATGACAGCGTAACAAAGTTAGAAGAAGTACTTAAAGAAAAAGAATCTATTATTTTATATCTAGAAAGTAATACAGTAGCTCTGCAAGAGAAATGTGCTGATTCAGACAAAAAATTGAAAGAACTGAATCATCAAGAAGCAAATCTGAAGGAGGAAGTTCTGCTGTTGATGAACAGCTTAGAGAACATGAAACATTCTCTTCAGGAAAAAGAGAAAAATGAGAAGGAGAAAGTACAATCTATAGAAGTGTAAGTAAATAATAAAATAACTTGAGTCTGTTTCTCAGGGACTATGAGTTAAAACTACTTTCTGTGAATATCAGTTACTTTTGACATAACATGTCTGCATGTTTATCAACTTTGTTAACCAAACTGCTTCTTTAAAAGTTTTTAATACACTGCTCAAAATCTTTATTTGCATGTACTACTGGCAGTCTTTTCCTCACCTGTTTGCAAGTTCTTTGAAAAATATAGATCTAAATTGGAACTATTACAGAGGGAAAGAGTTCGACTTTCATTTGTTATTTATTTTGATCTTTACAAGGTCTGGGATGTAGGTATCAAGTTTAAACTTACTTGATATTAGCCTTGTTCCTTTTGTTACTTTGTAAGAACATATTTAAACACAGTAGTGCAACTACTTTTATCATTTTTTTTTTAATTGCAGTGTTCAGAATTGAATTTGAGCAGTTTGTTACTTCAAGATCATATAATAAGCTGAAATCTAGAAGTACAATCTGAGGTTGTACTTTTGATGACTAAAACCATCAGTGAAAGAGCCCGAGCTGATGTGTAAAAGCTGTTTCTTTGAGATGTGTAACACTAATGGTTTTTTTATCTCTGTCAATTTTTAACACAAGGCTTTGTAAAGATCTTTCTGAGAGCTCTGCCCTTATACAGTGTCTGAAAAAAGATTTGCAGAGGAAAGAGGAAGAATATACAGATTTGAAAGAGAAATTTTCTGATGCCAAGAAACAGATTCAGCAAGTACAGAAAGAGGTTGGTAACCATGGGCCAAATGTTCCTTCTGTAAGTTTGTTTGAGGTTCTGTCACTAAAGCCTGTTTTCACAATTCTCAAACTGCTAATGTTAAAAGTAGTTCATAGTAAGGCTATTTTCAGTGATACATTGTGAGTAGCAGTGAATCGTAAGTTACATTGCCATGGAAGCTTTAAGCTGAAGAGAAGACCAGATGTCAAAACATGGATTCATACAGATATTGAAGGGGGGAAGTAAATTTTATTGATATATTTGAAAAAGGTTTGTGAAAGCTATGGCTTATCAGGTTCTGGAGATCCATTGTAACAACAGTAGCCTTACATAATCTGTGACTTAAGGGCCTCAGACTTCGGACTTGTGGAAAATGCTGATCTCTGGGAGGAAAAGATGGATTAATCAGAAAAAGAAAGCCCTAACCTCTAGAGACTTTAAAAAATCTGAGCTATGTTTTCTATTAAGGTTGGGGAGAAGAAATGAAAAAGTAGCATGACTTCTACTAATGTTAACTGCTACTATTGTTATCAAGTAGTAGGATTTCTTAGAGCTTCATGGGATATCTAAGAGCTTAAAAGCCAAAAAAACTGTTGCAAGAATTTGAACTTTAAGCCTTGAAGTATTTGTGTCTTTCCAAGCAGCCTAACATTTGAGGACCTTTTCCTACGCAACATTGGGTGTATAATCCTCTGTTTAAGTAGTAGCAAGAAGTGGATGGGATCCCATGTCAGAAAACATTAGCAATACCAAATAGCTTATATTTCTTTCTTTAAAAGACAACTGAATTTGTAATTTAATTAGGCTATTTTTGGTTACGTGGTTTTGGTTTTGTGGGTGTTTTTTTGTTTTCTTTTTTGTTCTCCACTGCCAAATGTAATATTCTTTTCTATTATGAAAATTCTAGGAAGAATGTACAGTATAGTGGACTTCGCTGAAATTCAGCTAAGATGCTTGCAAAAATTTTACTCTTAAAGAATTCAGTTTAGATAACTTGCAGAGTTTGTTAAAGGTTCCTATCTAAAAGTTACCTTTGCTTGCTGTCTCTTTGCATTGTTACAGGTGTGTACAATGAGATCTGAGGAGAAATCCCTGAGTAACAAAGTTAATGAACTTGAGAAAATCAAAAACAAGTTTAGTGAAGAATTAGAGATCAAACAGCGCACAATCTTGCAACTTAAAAAGGTATTTTTACTTTTAATTTTATTTGTTCCTATTTTTTTTTTAGCTAATTCATTAACAAGGCAAGTTTTCCAAACAGAAGAAAGCTTACAGAAAGAAGGGTAAGAATAGCCAGCTGAAATTAGTTTTAGTGGATGAATGAAAGATGTTGAAAAATTTCTCACTTCAGGACACTGTAAAATTATTTTGAACAGAGTAATCTGTCTTGTAAATATATACTTAACCCATGCAGATATCCTGATTTTGGTTAGTGACACTTAAATATGTTAGTAGTAATGCCCTCCTCTAAACATTATGGGGTTTTTGTCAGCCTGAATGCTCCTTTACACTGTATGAAAAACTTGTATTTAAGACATACAGTTTAGGATATATTTTATTCATTACAGATTAAAGGTTAAAATGAAAAGCTAGTAATTTCTAGCATGCATATTTGCTTCTTTCAACATGTTTTCTTTAACTTGCTTTCAATGGAATTTTTAGGAGCAGTTGAATAACAAGAAGCTGGAAGAAATCTCCAAACAGTATGAGAAAATACGTGAAGGTCAAAAAAAGCCTTTTCTGTTTGTTTGGGGTAATGGAGGGGGTGTGTTTGGTGTTTTGGTGTGGGTTTTTTTAATGGCAAGTTAATGAGTTGTGTTAACAAGTTTGGAAAGTGATATATTTCTATTTTAAAATACTGAACCTCCAACTTGGACATAAAATATTACAGTGAGGAACTAATTTTTTGAGTCATTATTAGAAAGTATATTTGAAAAGTAAAGAAACAATCTCAGAATAAGAAACATGTCGCAAAGTGTGAATTTGCTACTCAGTGTTAACTTATTAAACGTTGGTATTTGCCATTTTAATTGTAGATGTTAACAGTCAAACGCTGAAACATGGACTAGCACAATAACAGTTTCTGCAGGTTTGACAATGGTTAAAATGAACAATGGTTAACTTTTGATTAATACAAGCCATAGTCTGATGATAAGGCTGAAATGCTCACCTAAATCAAATTGATGAGAATCACTTAAGGATTTGGATAGTTCAGTAGAGATGCTCTATTTCTTTCTAATAGAGCTTTTGGCCTCAAGAAAGGGGGGAAACAACTTGTAATGAAAGGCATTTTGGGAGACAATGTTGGGAGCTAGGAAGGGGCTCATCCTTACATTTATTTTCAAATCTTCAGATCTATTAACAAAGGAAAAAATTATCCAAGATATGCGGATGACATTAGAAGAACAAGAACAGACTCAGACTGAACAAGATCAAGTACTTGAAGCCAAATTAGAAGAGACCAACAGATTAGCTTGTGGTAATGTTTCCATGGAAAGGGAACAAAGAGGCAAAACTGTATGGGATGTGTTGTAGTAGCTGCTTTAAATGAATGTTTTTATTTGTTGACTGTTATTTAGCTATTAGTTTCATGTAGTATATAACAAACTTCTTCTAATGGTTAAAGGCCTCTTTTGTCCCTTTGTGGTCATAGTTGATAAATCTATGTAACTTTACTAAAGGATGTGAAAGTGATCAAATATGCATTTGAAACAATACTTTGTAACCTTATTTTCTGTACTAACTAGAACTGGAAGCATGGAAGCAGAAATACAGAGAATTGAATATCCAGACTGCTAGTGACTGGCAGCAAAAGATGAGCAAAAATGAGGAGAGAAACACAAATGAAAGTGAGGAATTAATAAAGCTGCAAAAAGAACTGGAGGTAAAATATGATAGTATAATACATACCTTATTTCAAAGCCATAGCTTTCACTTAAGAGTAAATTTTTTTTTTGATGTCAATGTCTTCAAGAGCCTAGGGCATGATATGGCAAGTTATGTTGCTAAGGGAAAACTCTAAAATTCTTGAAGCAGAATTAAGTTTTCTGCCATGTCCTGTATGGCAGTAAAAAAAGATTGGGAATTTGTAAGTTAAAAGGATCTCTTTACCATTACTTTTGTTATAACTTTGTCTTCAACTTACCCAGACAATTTTTACAGCAGAAAAGAGATCTCTTCCATGAAGATGTGCCAGTCTGAATAAGAAGTGTTGAAAACTGTGAATTTTTCTTTAATGGAGAACAACAAATAAGAAACACTTGAGAATGTGCTGGAATAAAACTGTGCTAGTATTTCTGTTACCTTTTTGAAATCATGTGTTTAATGACAATCTGGATTTTAAGACTTTTTTTTTTTTTGCTTTATCTCTACTTAAGGTTTTATTTCTGGTTTCATTAAAATAGGCAAATGAGGCAAAGTATGAAACTGCTAGAGAGAAGTGGCTGGAGGAAAAAATGGGACTCCTAGGTCAAGTAAGAGAAGTTGAAGGCCATCGCAATAGAGAAATGAGAAAATTCGCAGAGGACAGAGAACGCCATGTGGCGCAACAAGCAGAAATTGTAAGTGGCTGGAGGTCTGAGAGTCCTGTAGTCTTAATACAAACCAAATCTCATGTCAGTGAATCTCATGTGTTAAGTATTGGTGCTTGAGGGTAGCTGGCTTTTTGTCAAGGTCTCTTCACTTTGTCACATGGCAAAGACTGGATGGGGTCTTCCCCATATGAAAAGGGAAGAACAGGAGGCTCACAAATTGAGAAAGCATAATATGTAATGGAAGTTAACATGTCTGTTCCTTTCTATCCAGTCATTACCACCTCACTAATAATTCTTGAAACTTTCATATTGTATGTGAAACACCACGAAGTTACCTACACTTATATGAATTGCTACTTAAAAAGCTAAGAATACATACGTTTGAAAAACAAAATTTGTAGTTTGGCTTTTATAAGGAAAAAAAAATACAAGGAACAGAAAAACAAGTGGAATTTGACAAAAAAAAAATCTTTCCTGATACAGAATAAAAATCATTGGTCAAAATGTTAGAGGTTTTGCTCCCATATGGCTTTCAAAGTGAAGTGACATAGTTAATAACAAGGTGCATACCTTGCCTGTTCGCTGGACTGCCACAAGTGTTGTAATTCCTTAATATGAATTTATTATATGAATCAGTACAATCTAAAACTATACTTGCATCTAGAAGTAGTTAGCACTGTCTTTCTGGACCTGCAATCACTACAGGAGTATGTTAGGAATTTAGGATGACTTTCACTTTGATTTCACTTGCTGGAGACGTGTGACCAAAAAAAAAACCAACCAAACAAAACACCCAACACAAAACAAAAATCTTAGATCTATGTAGGCTCTCTGGTTTAATGAGGTCATAAATAGTACTAACTATGCAAAACCAGTTCAAATAGCATGTAGAATTGGTGCTCAATTGTAACACTCTTTCCCCATGTAGGAAAGGCTTGCTGCACAGCTGGTAGAAAAGGACAGCAATCTTCAAAAGTGGCGTGAGGAAAGAGATAAATTAGTAGAAGCTTTGGAACTACAGCTAAAGACTTTGGCTTCTAACACCATACAAAAAGATAAAGAAATAGCGGAACTGAAACAGGCTGCGCTAAAGGATTCAGAAAAGGTCATATCTCTCTCTGTTCCTGTGTAATTATTTTTTGTTGTTGTTTTGTTATCCGTTAATTCTGTAGAACACTATATTCACTTGTCATATTTTGGCTCTCTTTCGTTGTTGTTAGACACGGTCGTATAAAAACCATCTGCAGCTAATTAAAAAAAACCCCTTTATTTACATTGGTTTTGAAACTGAAATTGTAACAGTAACTGAAGTTTCATAACATAGTTGTTCACATGAAGGTCAAGTCTATTTGACTGCAAAGTTTGACTGTAAATCTGAAACAATGTCGCGTTTTCTGCCTCTTTCACGGCAGTAAGGACTTCCTGAACAAATGGAAGGTGAACTTTTTATAATTCCACATAAGTGCATGTCATCTTCTCAGGCTGTTATATAACTTTTCTTTGCTTTAGTGGCCACTTAGTTAGGAAATTATTGGCTGTTGGAGAGCTGACTGGTTTAGCCTGCAATTCTAAACCTGATGCTGCCAAGTAATCATAACGATGCTCATATATATGTCAATTTCTTTTGTGAATCCTGCATTTTGTGGCAATTTTTCCTATCCTTATTAGGATAAGGAAACTGATATAGAAGAACTAAGAAAACAGCTGGCTGAAAAAGATGACTTCATAAAGGAATTGAAACTACACATTAACCATGAAAGTCTTCAGTCTTTGGCAGAAGAGCCTTTACCTGAAGAAGGACAAGATAAAATGCATCAGTCTGTAAACAAAGAGGTATGACTTGTGTACAGAAAGTATGTACTGAAGTTATGTTACTAACTTCAGTTTTGTTGTTTTCTCAATACATATATATCAGCAACAACACAAATCTCCCAAAAGTTACTTTGTGTAGTTCTTAGTATTTTAACTGTACCTTCAGTTCTGAGTTAGTACTTCAGTTAATAGAATATATATACACATTACAGAGCTTATGTACCTGATCGAAAAATGAGTTAACTAACACAGGTTCTTGCAATTTTAAGACTTAATATTTGTCACCTCAGTTTGCCAGTGTTGAGGGGATTTCGGATCAGCTTTCCTGATATCACCTATAATGTGCTAATAGAGATGGTTCTGTAATTAGACCTGCTGGCTTATATGGGGGTTCACAAGAACAGAACTTTATCTTGCATTCCCCTTAAAACTGAACCGATATTTGAAGTGTACACAATGATCAACTTTGCCTATTTTCTGAACTGCATAAGAAAAACTGAAGTCAAGGCAGTATATCTCTCCTGCTTTGTGAGGAGAGACTAAGCAGCTGGAGTGGTTAAGGCTGTCAGAGGGTATGGGGATGAGGTTTACAAAATCATGGTTCTGGTGAGTAAACAGAAGGCAGAACTGTCCTTCCTAAAATCCTAATAGGAGATATTCAGATACGAAGCAGATACTGATCTTCTGGAGGTGGTAGAAACACAGATATTGTCAGCAGGGATTATAAAAAAAATTAGTAGATATCTGTAAATGTATCTGTAAATGGATTAGGCAGAGGTGTACCCTCTGACACTTCTAAATGCACTGACAGAGCGCTAGGACAATATGAAGTGAACAGATGACAAGGTGACTGGGATCCACACATCCTTAAATAGTATGTCCCTTTGATACTCTTGGAGGCACAGTATTGAACTAGACAAATTGTTAGTGAAAGCAAGTGGGGTTTATCTTAGGATCACATCACGAGTGTTACTGCCTTAAAATTGTGTTGTTTTTCAGCCCAGGTGTTCATTACCTGTCTGTACTTGAGCTTCTTTATTGTACCTTTACAAAACTCAACATATTTTTGGATTTAGTCTAGCAATTTACAGTCTAGCATAACACTCATTCTAAATATTTACAGATTATGGAAAAACAAAGCAAGAAAAATCCTATAGCTGGACAAAAAATTCCAGTAAGATATGATGAAGTTAAGGAGAATTATTTATTATCTCAGTGTCCTAGCAGTGCCTCTTCACTAAGTGAGGCTAGTAGAAAACTTTAAAGTAGAAAACTTCATGCAATTGTCTTCAGTTTGCTAAATGTAGAATAGGGAAACAAACATCCTATTGCCTGAACAATTCTGAACTTTTATGCTGCAAATATCTTTCTTGGTGACCAGATCACCTGAACTTAGTGGCCTTTGGCAGAAATAAATTCACATAATCATGTGAATAATTGTATCTGACTTCAACTGTGTGTTCTGGAGAACTTACCTCTTACTGATTATCATGAATTGCTTGAGTATTAATAAGTCACCTGAAAGAAAAAGTAAAAAAAAAATACAAAAAAACCAAAACAAACACAAAACCAACAAAAAAAACCCCCAAAACTGAAACAAACTCACAAAGAACACAAACACAAAAAAACCCAACGCAACCATCAAACACAAAACCCCAAAAATAGGAGAGCAATAGCTGGGCAAACTGGATTTTTCCTCCACTGCAGAATTCCTGTGCGTAGCTTTTGTTAGCTAATGACATTAACCATTCCTCTATAATTTTGATTACTAACTCTTTCATGATGCAGCAGTTGCAAGGAGAAAATGTTTTTTCTTGGCCTACTTCATTCTTGGGAATGCAGTGATGCTGATGCTGGTATTCCCACTCAGAATCCCAGGAGAGCCTATTGAGGAAGAAAACTTTCTGGTTATCTAGGAGCTTTGATTAGTTTCCTTTTTTGAGAGGAGGAAAGTAACCTTTCAGAGTGAACCAGCATAAGGAGCAGCAGTAATAGCAGCCACCACCAATCCCAGCAGTCTGCCTTCCAGGTTTCAAACAGCTGCTGAGTTTTTTTGCACACTACCCAGCAGTTGATCTGCTGCTACAGAGATGCAGGAGCTGAGGTGACCATAGCTCTGATTTTCTCACTGGCTTTGCTAAGAAAAACAGTTGGGTGGAAGGTAGGTGCTGCTGAGGAAGAAGAGTTGTGCATACTGACCTTTCCATCCCCCCCTCACTGCAAAGTTCTTGTGGTTTGGCTTTTATGCAGGAAGACAAGGTCTTTGTTTTCAGGCAGTTGTGCTGCCTCAAATGACTTCTCTTCCTTCAGAGAACAGGCAGTGATGTAGAAGTCTTTCACTGATTGAATTTGGCTTGTAACTTGACAGGAGGACCTTGTTACTTACACAAATAACTTATGTAATGTAGAAGGGGAAGGGAAAGCTCCCTAAAGCAGCTAGAGAAAGATCACACTTTTCTCTCAAAAGCTTCTATTATTGCCTAGCTCCTAAGGAGCAGCAGAGTTAAGATGAAGAGAATGTCAATTCTGCTACTGATAGCTCTGGAAACTGTGACTGTCTCTGCCCTTGACTGAAATGACTTGGAAGCCAAGTATCAGGGTGAGTTCAGCAAGGAAAACTAAGTTCTGTGATTATAGGTAGAGAATATGTATTTTATTTCTTTAAGTTTTAAAGTTTTAGAAAATAAGAATTAAACTTGGCTATGTAGTTGTAGTAGATTTCTTCTGTAATGTTCTGGAAGCTAACAGCTGGAAAATTGAATGTTTACTTTGCAGTCCAGTGGGGAGGAATGTGTATTACAGTTTTTTGTCTCATAGTTATTTTAAAACTTGTTTTCTTCTGTATGCTTGCAGGACCATTCAGAAATTGTCCTTGACTCTTCTGAAGTGTCTACAGAAAATGGAAAAACTAGTAGATTCCCAAAACCAGAGATGGAAATCCAGTTCACACCTCTGCATCCCAATAAAATGGAGGTGAAGCACCAGGGCAGTACATTACCAGTTACAGTTAAAATGCTTAAGCCAAGAAAGAAAAGGAAGAGTGAAGAGATGGATGAGGTATGACCTAGACCTACAGACAAAATATGTTGTGCAGTTTTTTAATGTATTGGTCTGATAATTTGTTAGAATTCTATCTTCTGATTCTCTTTGAGATCCTAAGGATATATCCAGGACATGTTTAAACATTTTCCCAGTGATGGATCTCTGGCCTGTGTTCAATCAGGTCACAGACTTCAGTTTTTTCAGACTCAAGCACTTTTTTTCCTGATTTGCACTTGTCAAATATCTTAAAGCTGAATGTATAGGAAATGGAGAGAAAAAATAGTAAATGTGTACATGGTTTGACTACAGGCATTTCTAGTTCTGTTCCACAAGTTTGTTCTGTGTTCAGTTAACATTTGAGTAGTTAAGTCTATTCACTATTAGCCAACACCTCCTTAATGTTAGTCATAGCATTGAAACAGTGGCTGCTTCTATAGTGTGTATATATATTTTTTTTTTCTTCCCAGAAGAATCCTAGTTAAACTTGTCATATTTATTTTCTTAGGATTTTGTGAAAAGTGAGAATGAGAAAAATGCAAAACCTGCTATGACTAATTCACCTTCTACAAGCAACAGGAAAATGGTTGGTTTGTTCTAATTTTGAAGCTAGTTTGGTTGTTTCTGTAAAGGTGGACTTGGGAAAAGAGAAAGAGAGTTCTTAAAGCAGCAGTGTCTTATCCTTAGCTATGTGCTTGAATAGGATTCTTAAACACTTTTGTTGTCTTTCCACTAAACTCTGTAAGCTAACCCAAGAGAATAAGTCTGTATTTGCCAGGCATGTGTACTAACTGCAGTATACAAGGATATAAAGGGAAGGATGCTGTTTATGCAATAGTTGTGAAGACTTAACTTGAACGTGCTATCAGTACATATGATAGGCAATGCCTTTTAAGTAAAACTAATCTTCATGTTATCTATATGCACAACAATTATAGAAGATTATTTTAGTCCTTAGTGCCTTTAGTACTAGGCAGGTTCAAGAGGTGGGATAGTAGATTTCTTCCCCATCAATTTCATCCTTTTTTATTTATAACTAGCAGCTTGTCTAATGAAATATTCTACAACTTTGAATATACTTTTTTCTTAAAGAAACTATTTGTTTTCTATATTACTAATGCCCTTAAATGTATTATGTGAAACTTTGTCAACTCTTTCTTCTGGATATAAAATGAGATTATCCACATTGCTTGCTGTGTTAGTATCATAAGTATAATGAACAGAGGTATCAGTAGCATAGCTCAATGACAGCTTGAAAATAATATTGAAGCCAAATAAAATGGAGTTAAACTTTAAAATTATTCAATTTTCTTATTTCTGTACAGATATCAACTTCACAGTTTAGAAAAAAATACTCTTTAAGAAAGCAAGAATCTCCTTGTAAAAAGCCAGCTAACAAGACAGATGTAACACTGCAAAAAATTGGAGGGTTTTTTCAAAATTCTCCTACTATTATTCACTCTAAAGGTTTGTACAGCAAAAATAAGGCTTAATCCATGTTGTCTGAGCATTGTAGAATGGCTTCTTTTATACTGTAAACTATGAATATATATGTTGTTAAATGACAAATTTGATGCATTAAGTTGTTTTTTCATTTTTGAAATAAGAGTCTGAACTGGGGTCTGCTATATTGAATCTTGCAGAGTAGAAAAGGCTGCCTTGATTGCAAGGGCCACGCAGTTCTAAAGTTTAGCTGTGAAAGGTAAACCAGATGGAATGAAAAGCCACCGTGTGAAATATGCGCATTTATATTTAGCATAAAAGCAATGATGACTGTTAAGGTCAATATGTCTGAGTGAGTTTGTTCTTGTTTACAGTAAAACAGTTAAGGGCAACTTCGTAAACTTGCCTAACTGCCCCCTCTCCCTGGCTTTGTTGCCATGGAAACCATACTACTGGTTTTCAGTGTACATATGTGGGACAGGAAGATTGGTTCTACAGAATCAGAAAGCTGGTGTGTCATGAAAATCTGGATTTCAATAAACTGAGTATGAAGCAATTATTGCATTTTGTTAACTGTAAGCATAGCCCTGGGAAGATTAACTGCTGGGACTTTTCTACAGTGAGACATGATCTCTTGAGTTACTGTGTTTTTCAAGAGAAGATTGAAATTAGCAGAGGGCACATGCAACTGACAGCTTTAAATTCTACTAAGATGCTGCTATTTGGTTGGTTAAAACAAGGCCAGTCATCATTCAATGTGGGCAATTAAACTAAGATCTCTGTACCAACTTGAAAATTTGACTTGTTAGAAAGTGCATCTTTCTTATCTACTGTATGACAGTCTAGATGATGATGGTGGGATTTTTTTAATTTTTCAGGTTTGTCACATGGCTTCCATAAGTACAACATGCCATCATCGATAGAATTCAAATTCAGACTATTCAAAACTTAGTTCAGATTAAGTATTTTCAGGATAAATGTTCAGGTTTATAACCTTTATTACCATGTCCTGTATTTTTTCCTCTTTTTTTGCGTAAATTAGTATTGCTTGGCATTTCTTTTGTTCTAGCTCAATCTGCACACATGCATCGCTTTATCGCACCAGTACTAGTTTGATTAAACTATAAAAGTATGTAGAGAAAAATCTCTACCCTGTGCTTCTGTCAGCCCAAAAACATTAAGCTTGGTTTTGAGGTCTTGTTTAAATGCTGAACTTAGTGACATCTGAATTGTAATCTTTAATGTGCTATTTAAATGTATCCTTAAAGCTTTTGCATTTGAAGGTAAACCAAAGTGTTTCCAGCTGCAAAAAGCTGTGGTAGTCAAATACCATTTCTGAATTTTTTTCAAAGTTGAGTACATCTGTTTAACTTTTAAACTCTTATTAAGCAAGCTTGCTTTATTCATTAATTCTGAGGTTCACAAAACCAGTAAGATATACTGATTTACAATAACACTTGTGTTCTAGCAAAGAAGCTGATTGAGACACTAAGCTCTCCCAAGTCTGTAGAAATGGAAAGTGTCAAGGAAAAGGATCTCAAGCCAAAAAAAGCCAAGAGAAAGCTGTATTCAACTGACATTTCTTGCCCTCTAGATATCCCTGCTTCTTCAGTAAGTGATTACATGTTACTGTCCTGACCACTGTAAGGTATTTCTGTCATCTTGGTTTAAAACTATTCTAGGGGCACAACAAACCTAAAGGTCTCAAAGTTGCAGAAAAGGTTTGAAAGTACTGACTTATTTCTTGATTCTACAGATTCCTTTTGGTCTTCCTCCCGTTTTACTTATTTTTCTCTATTTTGTCACCTATCTTCCCTGGGTTTGACTGCTATACAGATGATACAGCAATCGTGGAGATACCTTTAAATCTGGTTTCTAGATGTCTTAGCTGTGGTATGTGGAGGATTACCTTTGCTTCTCTACTAAAACACGGCTTAATTTGTTTTTCCTTTAGTTCATATAAGTATAATATAGCAAAAAGGGAGAATAGCAATTGATATCATTAAAGGGATCCCTAATTTTGGAATAGCATGATTGAAGCACTGAAACAGAGTTCTTTATGTAGGATTAACTTTGCAGGTCAAATAAGTACCTAAGGTAATTTCCAATTCCATTTATGCTCAGTTGATAATTTGAGTTACATTTAGGATGTGGATACACCCACACTTTTCTAAAGCACAGTTTAGATGCCTGCTGGGTGTGCTTAAATTGTGTTGCCCTGTCTAAGCCAGCCTATAAAGAGCCTTAAAGGTCACAGCTTGATGTATTGTTTCTAAAAGCCAACTTTTATGGTTTTGACAGTAACTACAGTGATGAATATACTCTTGCTGTCTTGGAAGTACATCATCTTCTGTTCAATCCTTTCTTCCCTTCTTTATGGGGAGCATTTGCCTGTGCTGGGATATCCTGTTGAATTTTCTGTAAGTTTATGAATAGATGTTGCAAAAACCAAAATGCTGTAGGAGGATGAAGAAAAAGACAGAAATGCAGAGCAAAAGAAGCTACGAACCTTGGAAATGAAGACTGAATCCCAGGAAAGTTAGAGAAAGCTAAAGGAATTTAAGCTAAAAAATGTTTCCTGAACACTTCCTGTTTCACAAAATGTGTATTGGCAATCAGAAGAGAGATGCTTTCAGATCATAGTTTTCTTTGGACTTCAATATTTGTTTCTGCAAAACCAGACTTTTGTGTTCCTAGTATGTTGCGTCTTATGATGCATTAAAATGGACTCCCTGTCGTGGAGACCTCCAAGTAAAAGATGAGACAAATCTCACGCTGAAAACAGCTTCTGGGAAAAAGCAAGTTGTTGCTTGCAAGGGTCTAGAAGGGGATGATGTTTGTGTCTCAAGTAATGCTGAGCTACTCTTGAAATATCTTCTTTTTCAGGTATTTATGGAACAAAAGGAGAAGGAAAGTGATCATCTAATCATCAAGAGACGGCTACGATCAAAACCAGCTAAATAATCTTGCAAAAGCATGTTTGCATTTCCTAATTAGGTCATTGCCATTGTATTATTTCAACTTAGTGTGTATAGAAAGCAGTAGATATTTGGTCATGCTCCAAAGACTGTACATAGATATATGGAATTTTTCTGATGGTTTTCAGTTCTGACTTCATTAAAGTTGAAATACTGTTGGAGAAAGCTTGTGTCTGAATTAGTTTTTATGAATTACATCTTTGGAAGTGTTCATAACTTACCCATTGTGCAGTAAGAACTAGGCTTGTGTGGAATGGTTTTAGTAGCTTTTTTCAGGTGGCCAATATAGGTACCATAACATTGAGTGGGGTAGAAAGAGTACATCAAAACTTCTATAACCTTAAATTCTTGAAAAATATTGCAAAAAGAAATCTGAAGAGACAAAATTAAGGAATTACCACTATGGAAAAATGACATGTTTTTCATTACTTGTGTGGTTTTAACTGTCTTGTGTTTACTACTTCAAGCATTTTATAAGCATGTTACTCCTTTTGAGGGTTATAATTTCTATAAGTAATATATTGGTCACATTAGGAGATGATTATTTATGGATATTATAATTCCCATTCTCAGATGTGATATTTTTTCTAACCATCCAGTTCTGCTTAACTAGAACAGCTGCTTTTAATATAGTAAGGTTTCAGCTCATAATCAGTGACTGAGTAAACATTTAAAGCACTTCTGGTTTCATCAATGTAGCATTTACTTAAGTCACAGGCAGTGACTTACTTTTTATAGGATTTTGTACTGTTTGAATAATAGGACTGGTCATCTTGCAGAAAGAGCTGAAATTACTTTGACCTGCCCTTGACATGGAAGAAGCAGGGCAATTGCAGCAAGTTATGACTTAATCTTCTTGGTCATGCTGCTTTCTTATTTTCTTGAATTACTGCCAACCATACAACTATGTTTTTACTGAGACTATTGGATTATTTTGGTTATTGCTGCATTTTGGTCTGTTTCACCCATCATCTTGATGATATCTTTCTACTTAAAGAGTTTCTTAGCAGTTTTGTGCGTAGTGTTTACTGCTATAGAAGACTATCTTGTTTACAAGATTGTCTTCCAAGGCTTGATATTGGCCTGACCATAAAAACTCTTCAGAAGTTCTGTCAACATCCAGTCTGGTTGACATGGCTTTCTCTACTGTTCTTTATTAGATTGCATAAGCATTAAATGTCTTGTCATAAGGATAATGCTCGTTCAGTTCTGTCTTGACTTCTAAGAGTAGATTCTCATAGTAAGTTACTTCCTAGTTTCCCAGCTGTAAAATGCAGGTGTACCCCTGTACTCTTGCATATCTTGTCCTTAAAGAAAGATGGAAGTTTTCTTTCTTCTAACTTGAAAGAGGCAAAGTGAGCCCGATTCACTAGTCTTTCAACTCTTCCATTGCTTTAGCTTCTTGCTTTAATCTTCTGTTGATATGGCAGAGATCTTAGAATTCTTTTTCATTAGCTCATGCTTAGTATAGTGATCATTCATAGATAGCTTTATACTCTGAGCCCCTTTGTCCTTTTCCACATCTCACGTTTCCTTCTCTCTCTAGTCCAGATATATGGATTGATCTCTTTCAGGGCTTTAGAAGAGCACAGCAGTGAAGATTCTTTCCTGATGTAGGGTCAGTTACTCATTTTCTGGAAGTCTCATAGCTGGAGACAGCAAACATACAGGGTGAAGTCATAGAACAGTCTTAATAAGACAGTACTTAAGGTATTTGTTCTTTGTTTTGATATTTTATATGGGTTTTGGTTTTTGTTTGGATATTCAAATTTTTTTAGCAGATGTTCCCAGTCAGCTGTTCATCTGGAACTGAAACTATGCAGGGAAAAAAAAAAAGGATAATTTTAGAACCCCTCATGCCTGTTCAGCTGGATTGTTCCTTCCATTGTGTATAACCTTGAACTTGCCTGCACTCAAATTCATCTGCCATCATGTTGCTGTAAATGACTGATTGCGCATTAAATCATCAAATGGCTTCATCTTTCTTATTTAACAACAGAAACCATTTGCAAGGTAGATGTAGACTTGTTACAAAACTTCAGTGGATACAGACAGAAATAAAGCATCTTCTCTTTTGCTTGGTTCAAGGGACTGTGATTTCTGTACTCCCTATACCTCTTGGAGTTTGAGCTTATATGTTGGGGCCTATTATGCTTTGTGTAATTACTTTGTATATCAGAATTAACAATTATTTCCTGTTGCAGGAAGGGCAGGGGTGTGATTAGGAATGGAATAAAAAATAATCCAACAATGATTTCCCTTTTGCCTTCTGACTTTTCCTGTAAATACTCTGGTTAACTCAAAGCTGAGCATGAGTGTTGTAGCTTCATTTTATTCTTTAGTGTAGGATTCATCAAACAGCTTACAGAACAAAGAGAATAGATGTAGTCTTTTAGTAGAGGAAAGCCTAATTGTTTACCAAGCAAAGACTAAGATAAACACCATTTAATGAAAACTTGGTCTATGTTTTGACATGAAGACATCAGGTAATACTTGGAATCTTTTTCTTTAAAAGGACAACCTCCTTTCTATAAGACTTATGCTACTTAAAATGAGGGTTCTGTTTCTCAAGAGAATAAGGTGAGATCCTCAACTTGAAAAACAGTCTTCTAAGATTTGGCATCACTTATGTGATGTTTTTTTCACACACAAAAGAAACACTTTCATAGTATGGCAGGGTTGTTTCTGGTGTAACATCTGAATGCTGTGAAGTGCTCTGTACAGCACTACCCTTGTCTTAATAGTTCAGTTTGGTCTTGTCACATTGTGGGGACTATTCTTAGAACAATTTCTGATACTGTATGTGTGTCAAGCTACATGAATTTTTCAACTGCTTAAGCCTCATCTTCAAACAGGTAGTTCTTGCTCAAATTCAGCTGGTCAGGGATGAATGCTTTTTCTTTTGCTGTCCTCATGGCACTCTAATTACAGACCCAAAGAAGGCTTCTAGAAGGAAAATATGAGGACATTACTTCGAGGTCAAGTTTTTCTTTTGGCAAAAGAAAAGGAGGAAGGAGTGGCATTATTTGAACAGAAAGCTTGTGAAATGGTTGTAACTGATTCTGGAGAAAAGGGAGCAGAATATTTTTAGCGTGATTTTTTTTCAGTAACATCTCTAGGTAAGGCAAGTACTTGAATGCTCCTAAAACTTTTCTGTAAGAGAAAAAATAAAAATATTTCAATAAAACATGCTTACTGGGGTCTCTGTTACAGCCAGTTACTGTCCTGTCCAACACTACACTGCCCGGGAGATGGCGCTGAGACACTGTTGGAGATCTTGAGTCTCCACACCAAGATCTTCAGCTTGCAACAAAAAATGTTCACAA
Organism: Megaceryle torquata; assembly: GCA_024611175.1. Taxonomy (NCBI): domain Eukaryota; kingdom Metazoa; phylum Chordata; class Aves; order Coraciiformes; family Cerylidae; genus Megaceryle; species Megaceryle torquata. Next base: position 25,719 of record JANIJG010023281.1, read on the forward strand.
TGGGGCCTTGCTTGACTGTGTTCTCCTCCTACTCTTTCCTTTTCTCTTTCCTGCCCCCCACCCCCCCCCGGCCCTGAACTGTAGCATTACCCACGCCTATAAGCAATTGATATATAGTCCTGTCCTCCAGGATTTTGTTTCTTGGGCTGGTTGATGCGCACTGATGTCTACGGTCCCTTGCTGCACATTAATAATTTGCAGGAGTAAAATAAGCTTGCACTTCCTTTGGTTCATTTACATCTCTTTAAAGTGTTTTACACTTTTTAAAATCGTTTTAATTATAGGGGAATTGCTGTTGTGTGTCATAGATATGTTGAACGTTAGGGTTTAGAAAGGACAGTGGGAGATCAAATTCAATACCTCTGCCACAGCAGGATCACACAGGGCAGGCTACAAAGGAACAGATCCAAGGGCATCTTGAAAGTCTCTATAGAAAGAGACTCCACAACTTCTTTGGGCAGCCTGTTCCCCTGCTCTGTCACTCTCACAGGCAAGTTTTTCCTCAGGTTGAGGTGGAACTTCTGGTGTTTCAGCTTGCACCCATTATTTGTCCTTCCACAGGGCACCACTGAAATGAGACAGACCCCTTCTACTTGACACCCATTAAACATTAATAAGATTCCCCTCTCAGTCTTTTCCAGACTAAGCAGCCATAGGTTTCTCAGCCTTTCCTCACGAGAGAGATGTTCCGTTCTCTTAATCATCTTTGTTAGCCCTCTGTTAGACTGTTTCTATTATTTCCCTGTTGAACTGGGGAGACCAGAACTGGACACAATGCTCCAGGTGTGATCTCACTAGGTCAGAGGAGAGGGGGAAGAGAACCTCCCTGAAGCTGGTGGACATTCTGTTCTTAATGAACCCCAGAATAACATTGGCCTTGGCCACAAAGGCACATATTTATATGTTCTTTCCCTCTTGTCTGTGATCAATAAGCCTTAAATAGTATTTCTGCTCTGACATGTGTCATGTGCCTCAAAGCAACACCAAAAATGATTGCACAGGCTCTGCGCACCAAATGCTAATCCGTTTCTCAGTGACCTTTAAAATTTTGTCTGTAATCAGATGAGCTGGTTGAAAGGTTCTTGGCTGGCAATATGTCCCCTGTAATTTCCTAGGGATCCAATTGTTAAAAGAATGGAAGGAAGCTGACATGAGTACTTGAGTGGTTTGACAGGAGTGAATTGCCTTACATTCCACTTAAATTTCCATTGCTCCTGCTATGGATGGGTTCTGCACCAGTTGATAATACTTGAATAAACAGTATCTTAGTGATAAGATAGCTGTGAAGTTTGGATTTTTTCAATGCAGTAAATGGGCTTTAAACCCCTTAGACTCTATATTAATTAGCTTAAATAATGGCTTACATTAGAAACAGTGTCCTTGCTATACACATTTATGCTATAATCTTGCCATCAAGAATTAAATTCTTCAAGTTTGAGAACATTTAAAGATGGCTTAATTCGGGAAAACCAGACATGGTTTTCCAACAGCTGGGTATAAAACTCTTCCCTAGTCTCATGCTAGATGCTTTTACTTCTTGGAGCTACTGGTGTGCTGTGTTCAGATCTTGCTTTTCTGAGTAGTTACCCATCATTCTTTCTCATAAAGGAGTTCATGTGAGCAAGATGTAATTTAATGGCAATTAGTCCCAGATAAACCACTTTTTTCAAGTATCAGCAATGACATGCCACAATTTGAAGTATATTAGAACTAGAATTGTTGAACAGAAATTCAATGGGCCAGTTTCTTTAGGACCAAGTGCTGAACGTCTCGTAGGTGATTTACAGCTGACTGGCAGGGTTGCATTTAAAGAGAATGTAAGCCACTGGAAGTTTCTTCTTATACATAGTTTATGAAACATCTATGTTCATTACAATGCCTACCCACCAATCCAGGCTTTGATTTTCTGTAAAGTGAGAATTGAAATTCTTACAAGTGATGGTCTGGGAACCCCATGCAACCCCTTCAACACCAATGAAAGCACGAGGTGTCTCTTTTAAACCTGCCAGGATAGTGTAAGTTGTAGAGCTGGAAAGGCTAATCTTTGTTATCATACCATGAGCGGATGGGGCAATGCCTGAGAGGGACAGATGCAGCTTCATGTCAGTTTTCAGCTTCAGTTATTTGTCCATGTCTCCAGGGTGACGTAGGTAATGAGATTTGTTAAATGAAAATGAACTGATGCCATGAAAAATTGTTTCAAAGCAGATCATGAGACTGAGTATGAGTATGGGACATGCAGATTATTTTAAAGGATCTCAGACAAGCAGCAGTCACAAATAAGACTATTAAATCTCGTGTCTGAACAAAAGGGTTTACCAATTTATGCCAACAATTATGCCAGTAACTTTAGGAAATTTTAAAGACCAAATGATGTTGCACAGCACTTTGACAGTTAGTAAGAATTGGTAATTGGTTAGATTGTTTGTATTACATAAATATTGTTTGGCCACAGAGAAGTGGGAAATTGAACTTTTAGGAGTTCTGTGTTACATGAAACATGTTTGAAACACTAGACAAAGCAAGTGTCATCTCTCTGCTTGAAGACAGGCTTTTTTTCTCCTCTGTCCCATGGCTTGGAAGAGAGTAATGTGAACTGAATGATTTTCTAGGTTTAGTTTTGGTTTTAGTTTTTTCAGTAGAACCACTATTTTGAATTAACATGGTGAACTGATGTATCTTTTACCATTGCTTCTGGCAATTAATTAGTGGCAAGATGTGATACAGTACTTATTATTACTATTGGTTAACCATAACAATAAATATGTTTGGTTTAATATAAAAAATCCCAAACCACAGCTCTAAAGATGAATTTTGCCAAAATTTGGGTAGAGATACTAGGTGATATTCATAGGTGATATTAATTTCTCAAGAAAAAACTTACCTCCTTTTTCTAAACGTATCTTATCTGCTATGCAACCTATGCACTTGCAATTCACATTCAAATGCAGCAGACAAAAAGCTTAGGATGTCTTAAGGATGTAAATATTACAAGCTGAGACCTATAAACTTTCTTGTTCTTGAGAGAAAACTTCAAAACAAAAAGTTTGATGAAACCTTATCATGTGAGCTGTATTGTGCTGGGACTTGCAATGGCTTATATCCCAAGCTATGGAGAACTGGCACAACCTTCACACACAGAACCAGCTGAAGGGAGGAAAAACTGATGGTAGATGTGATTCGTTCAGTTTTGAAGAAGAAATACTTTGAGGTTCTTTGCTGGTGTTTTTTTGTTGTTGTTGTTGGTTTGTTTTTTTGTTTGTTTGATTTAAAAAAATTATTTTTAATTTATTCACTAAAATGGTGGATCAAAACAGGAACAAAATATTTTAGCCTTGACAAATTAAACAGCTCCACAGCTTTAAATGCAGCATTAGCAATTAAGGTATGAATTTGGCATCTTCCTATTTATATGTTTCAAAGGGGAAAACCACATAAAGGTTAAAAAAAAAAGCCTCTTCTCACCTCATAGATTTCTAGATATAAATACAACGTCTTTTAGCACATAAATAGTGAGTTAAGCTCTGCTACTACTTATCAACTCTCAGCAGAATTATCTCCTGAGGTAAATTCATTAAAGGCATGACAGTTCACAGGTGTGTCTGCAGGGGTAAACTGATGCCCAGACGTTTCTCAGGTATTGGTGATGCTGTCTGATTTGAGGGATATTAGGGACAGCTGAAGTCAGTGGTTAGGTAGGTTGGGGGTTAGGGAAAATGGGTGTGTATAAGTATGCTGTGGCCTCCTGGGTGTTATGGAGGGGGGAAAAGAAAGACTTTGGGGACTAGGTGCTAGTGGAAGTTTGTAATACTCAGTACAAGTTTGGGGGTTTGCCTCTTGAGGGTATTGAATGAACCACTGGAGCTTCAGTTTTCTGCTAGGTAAGAGTGGGGTGTTTATTTTCATTTTTATGTCTTTTTATGAAATATCCTTTTCTCAAGAGATTAATATTTTCTCTTGTCTGTAAGGTGTTTCTGTTGTTTGTCTAGGAGGTTATTGAAGTGACTTCTGGTGTAGGCTTTATCTTCTGTGGTGCAGAAACAGATAAAAATACCAAAGATATTTTGGGTTCTCAGATCTTTATTTAGCCTATGTTTTGTAAAACTTTATTTCATTTCAAAGAGTGCTCTGCTTACATAAGAACAATAGTGAGTAGTTTTAAAGAACAGTTATTTCTGCAGTAGTTGAAGGGGCTTAGTGCTTTTCCTAGAGTGTTGGGCTGCATGTTTAATGCTGTGCAGATGAATACTTGACTAAGAACTCCATTAGCCTTGTATTAATCTTTGGGCTTTCACAAGTGCAAAATGTTGGCTTTGTCTGTATTTCAGCAAGTAGATTTTTAGATAAAAGTGTAGGTAAATGTTATGGTGCTGTTAAGAGAAAAGGATATTAATTTAACCAAATATGAAACAGGACTCTTTGTTTTGCTTTTTCTCACACAACTGTAAGTGGAAACCAATTCTATGGTCACTCCATACAGGCATATTGGTTTTTAATGTGAAAAATGTGAAGATTTAGAAGCCTCATTTGTGAGTTGCGCAGTCATTGCTTTTCCTGCTCAGATAACTTCATAATGTTTTTATTCAGAATGCTAGGCACCTTAAAGGACTAATTCTATATTAGTCAAAATCTTGAGGTCTTGACTTCAGTGTAAGTTTCAAGTGACTACCAAATGTTTCAAACTGTAAAAAGCAAATGATCAAAGATGCCTTCTAGCACCATAAAGCTCTGCTGCAGAACTATGAGGCTCAGTCATGACTACATTGATGTGCAGGGCTGTGAGGTCATTCTTTTTGTGCTGTGCCAAGTTTCATGTAGGTGTAGTACCTATTAGTGTTTATTAGTACTATAGGGACTTCTAATATCATGTCTCATAGTGCTGGTAAATAAAGGTGGCAAGAAATAATGGAGAACTTCTTGGAGAACTTGTGCCTGTGCTTCTCAGGGCTCAAATGCAGAAGCTAGGAGAGGGTAGGGGCTGGCAGTCTGGTTTGGTGTTGGACATGTGGACCAGATAAGGCCATGTCATGGTCTGCCTACGTGATAGGTGACATCAGGTTTACTAAAGCAGCTTATGGTGAGTTTGAAAAGACAAATGACTTCATGTGTTTGCTTGTATAGAGACTGGCTGAGACGAACAAGATGTACTTTAAATATTTTGCTCTTGGAGAAATGTGCTTGAAACAACTGCATGAAGTGTAAATGAACTGGGGAACTAGAGGAGCCATAGGTGACTTTAAGTGTGGTTTCCTGTTAAGACTTCTGTCAAACCTGTTTAATTTTGTAATTCCTTTGACTCTTACTTCAAGCTGCCCATGAGGTGAGAAACAACAGTGCTCCTTAAAATGTGACAGTCTGAAATGCCAAGTTGTTAGCTGAAACACATGAGGTTTGCATGAGGATATGATTCCTCTGCTACTTCTCTCATCAAGTGTCATAAGAAATTAATTGCAAAAGTGTGAACAGCTAAGAGTTGGAATTAAAACTTTGGCCAGTCATGGAGGGAGGACAGCTCTACCTGTAAGTTAATTGCATTCAGTAATCCACAATTGCTTCCTGTAGGTCTAGTTTCTGTCCGTATGTCCTGCCAATACAAAATCAGGTGTTTCTATTCAGACTCTGAACTTGATGAGTTCATAATGACACCTGTGGATGTTACTTTCATCAGATGGCTAAATCAAAACCTGTGCAGATGTTAAGTGGTACAAAATAGAGCTAAGACCTGTAGCATGTTTTTCCTGAAATTGCTGCCTCCCTATGACAGAGGGATAGAGATGGATCTGACAGAAAGATGTTTTTGTCTACAGGCTGTTACTATCTAAACATCCATGCAAAAGGTTTTGTTGTTTGATGAGATGTCTCTTAACTTTGTTGTTAAATTGAGTAAAGGTTGTTCTGTAGAAGCTTCTATTTAATAATGATATTGATTTCAGTAAGAATCAAACATCTGAAAATCTTGCACTATTCAGGGGCTAGCCCAACTTTACTTATGTTCTCTGAACATGGTGGTAGCCAAAGAGGTTAATTGTAGGCAAATAATTCTGTTGCCATGGGATGTAACTGTGCTGCCAGCTTGGTTAGGGTTGTATGGAAGTGCTGTGAGACTGGAATGAAGTTTAGATGTTTCAGATTTTCAACTTAATGCTTGTGTTCTTTGCATCTGAGAAGATTGAGTAGGTCTTGCTTGAGCACCAGTTGCAAGTCCTGACTGCTGAGATGTGGAAGTGAGCCTCCTGTAGGTCCTCTTTAGTGATTAAAGTGGAGACTAGTAGGACCTTGTGTGTAATTTAAAAACACTTGTGAAACATTAGTGTAAAGTGAACTGATGACATTGTGGGAATCAACATGACTGCCATGGGTAGAGGGAGATGGACAATAGAAATGCTCTTGGACACTACTTAAAGACCCAGACTTCAGCAGGAAATGCAATTTTTCTCTGAGTACTGTATAACTTGGTGTCCTGGAACAGTACTAAACATATTTGGCAGCCTTAATTTTTAGTTAATAAATCTGTTTAGATAAAGCACTTTTTTCCAATTAAAAGTTTAAATGGGAATCTTATCTTCTTATAAGAAAATACATCTAGTAAAGCACTGCTGTGTGTGAGTGATGCTAAATACAACATTGTCGTGGTTGTATTTATGTGATTTTTTATGTGATTTGTACGTATCCCGCCTTGTTCATACACACATGTACTGCTCTGGGGAGTTGGGGTTTAATAGTTTACACTGTTATGAGAGGAAAATGCTTAACAAAAGGTGAACAGACTTGGTGAGAAGTTTTCCTAAACTTTTTTATTAAAAAAAGGCAAACAAAGGAGAAAAAAACCCAAACCAACCCCCCCCCGCAAAAAAACCAACAAACAGCACTACACCCCCCCACCCCCCCCCCCCACCCCCACCCCTCCCAACCACAACCCAACAACAAAAGAAGAACCAAAACCAAACAACAAA